>JAZDUA010001145.1:172500-182731 GCA_038098605.1 Gryllus longicercus
TTTCAGAGAAATTTGACATCACAAATTGATATTTTGATAATTTCCACACTGGGAAATCATGATCATCGAAACGATATCTTTTTCTATTCTTCAATGAAGTGCGTCTTCAAGTTTCAGATCAAATCATTTGTTTTCTATAAATCTAGTGCAGTTGATTGAAATGAAATCTGATTCATTGTCATTCTTTTAATCGCATTTCCAGTGGTTGGGATTAATGAGTTTGCAACATAGTATCAAAAAATTCTTCATTTTATTCCTTAATCATTGTATCATTCATACTCTGTATTATTACTCATTCACAAACCATAATTTTCGTGTAAGTAGAAAGAATTAGTAGTAATTTGTATAACGTAAATTAAATTGAATAAAAATACCTCGTACACACATCACCACTCTTGGCATTAATGAATTGCTATACATCTGAAGTCAGTGAAGAATGAAAAATATTATAGCACTCTGCTATATTAATTCTAATGGTCTAACAATACTTATTTAGTCAAACTTCATGAAATTGGGAAGAATTTTTAAATAAGTATTGTTTGACCACAAGTGTTCTACTAATTCATAGCCTTTTATTGACTACACACATTAGTTTCTCCTCAAAATAAGTATTTTTATAATCCATTGGCCATCTAATAAATACTACCAGCATCGATCAATCACCTTTTCCAAAATTAATAGTCAAATAAAATGTATTTAAACGAAATGTATAGTATATATGTATTTTTTACTAAGTGGATAAATCGTTGAAACATATTCGTGTCGTAACATTTTATTATAATGTGTTGCACTTGGTATATTTGTGTATTTAAGACCTTCAGTGATTTGGCTTCGCATGGCGGCGTAGTTTAAAATCATGCACAGTACTTTGTAGAATTACGAACTAACTCGCAGTTTCCGAGATTTTCCAAGGAAAAAATAAACTACTTTTCACCTATGGAAATAAAGTATTTTGCTAATACTTCATTTTATTTTCTATCCACTCCACTTTTACTTTTTCGCTTCGTAGCATAGAAAAATGTATGGAATATTACGCGAAAAAACGGGGAATGTTCAGCAGAAAAACTCGTGCCCTGGTAACGAAAAAAGTGGATAAATCCAGTTGCAATATTCAGGGGGGAAATTCTTTAACACGTGGTTTAGCCAGAATCCGCGTTTAGTGAGACCTTGATAGGGCAAAACGTCTGTCCTGCCTTCCTGTCTGTGCCTGCCTATCCTCTACTGAACAACGCTGGTGGCTAAACCGTTCAGCCGACTTCTCCAATATGGATATTCCCGAAGCGATTTTACAAATGTCGTGGCCCCTTGATTTTGAAACCGATATTTTAATTTTGGAGTGTACTTTACATTAAGCCCTCTGGACATTTTATAATTTTCAAAAAAATGTCTCCGTCGGTTTTGATTAAATTTTGTTGTTGAATAGTGCGAAGGGCGTATAAGAGAATAGAGCAGGTTTCATGTTCGTAGTGAACTTTGATTATTATAAAATTGCAAACGTTGAATTTTTGCGCAATCTTCTTACAACTAAAATATTAAAAATAGAGATTTTTTCCTTCAATGAAATCTATTTCTTAAAGATAGATTTTGAAATAGTCAGGTACAATTTTTCGAATATTTGGGTACTTTTCTTGTACTTTTGCGTGAAAATACGAGAAAGTACGTGCTTTTTTAGCACACTAGATTACTACACAGTAAAGTCATTTAAATTATGTATTAGCTACATAAATATGAGTTTAAAACAAGTTTAATCCTAATCTAAAAATAGCTGAATGTATTTATGTGAAATACAGTCAAATGTCGTACCTTGGACCCAATTAAAGAGTTTTATCTTGGACTGATTCAAGTTACAATACCACTAATAAAATTAATGTAACTAAATAAGTTTTCATTATTCAATTATGAAATTGTTTTATCTATGCGAGTAAACTGTTAGTAAGGCCATGTCCTATAATTTCAAAAACTACTCTTCCAATTTAGCTGAAAAATTCAAACTGTGTTCTTAGTATTGAAGTTTGGAGACTGGTTCGTATGAAATCAAATAGAAGGGGTGCTTTCTTAGAGCTTCTTGAAGTTGAATTCATACACATTTCGACTTGGGTTAATGGCTTCCCCTACTCGACAGGTTCTAGCATTTTATTTTTTTTAAAGATTTTTTACGGTACTTATTTCGTAAATATCTATCTTTCCATGTCTCGGTCTTTCTTTCGTGAGATCTTTCCACACAAGCGTAAACAAGGTTTCTCAAAAACGGCTTCAATTTTTACTTTTCCTCTGTAAGCTAGAGGGCAGGGAGAACAAATAATGGAATTTTATCAATATGATATAATATATTGGTCGTAAACCCACCTTTAATGTTATTTCCAGCTTATCTTCGCACACATATCCGGCTTAAGCTCTGTCGCTGATCCAAAGATGATTAAGATTGGTGCAGGTGGAGAAGAGATACATTCAATGTTTTAACCTAAAATCGATTTTCGTGTATGGGTGTGATGAATGGATGTGCCAGGCCTTATTCTGTTAGATTGTAAGCTTTTGTGCTGAAATTTGGTAAATAAGTCAGGAACAAGATCTAGTTGTGCCAATCCGGATATCATTAAGATATTTGAATTTTGAGGGGTATTTTTCATGAAGCCCTTATGTCGTTTTAACATTTTCTGAAAAATATTTTCCTTGATGTTTTGCTCACATAGAAATGCATTTGTAAGTATGGTGTAGATTCGGTTTCATTAAAATATCTGCTATTTATCAAATTTTTAAAATTTTATATAAAACAATAATTGTTTTGTTTTAAGAGAAGTTGAGCATTCCACTCAAGCAAATTCGTAATTTTTTGGTTTCAATTAACGTAATGAAGCCCTAGTGATTTCATCGCTTGCTATTATTAATGTGCTGTTTATTATTATTGTGGTTTTCGTAGTAGAAACACTAAACTTTAATAAAAGCTAATTGGAATGAACGTGTGTTTTCTGTCATTTTTTCTTATTTGATTTTGTGATTTGATCTATTGAAAGCATTCGTCATTTCCTCTTCAAGATAACAGTGCGAGTGTGAGGTTGTTGTTATCGAAACTAAAGTAGCGAGGTTTCTTAACTTAGATGAGTGATTTTAAATTCAAATATTTGTGAGTATAGGTAAACGCAATGTCTAGAAATTATCTGACACGTATGTCCTTTCTCAAAAAATGCACTCGTAGTTACGTGGGGCATTACGTTTTTAAGACAAGCTGGAGAGGAAGATTCCTTTGCCATATTCTTCTATTGAACATGCATGTACAGATCTATTTTAAATATAAAACAGTTGCATTACATTTTCAGAAATATGTTGATTTCGGGGGTCACAGTCAATTGTGATTTTATTATTCCAAAATGTTGTAAAGCTCCCTTATTTCATTAGTCTTCGATACTTAATACTGAACGATAAGAAACTTGGGGTTCTAAAACAGCATTATTGCGTTAGATTAGAAACTTTTGAGCTGAAATTTGGTAAATAAGTCAGGAACCAGATCTTGTTGCCTATTAATACATATTAATGACTTTAGAAATATTAAAAACATTACATTTGTGTAATTTTTGAACATTCAAAAGAGTAATGAAAATGACGGTTATATTACGTTATTAAGTACTTTTTCACTTCACAATTGTACAAAAGTACAAAAATGGGAGCTCACACACAGTCGGACGGACAGGCAGACGGACGGACGGACGGATAGGCAGACAGACGAACGAACTGATAGGCCAATTTTTCGGTATCAAAGACTGACAAAACGGTGTATTTTGGGTATACAGATTGTTAGGCAAAATAATGTACTACGTATAGGAATACGAATTATCCCGGTTTTCGGTATCAGGAATCTACAACGTGAATTTTTGTGCTGAAAAATAGGCATTTCCGCTGTCGCATTACGTAACTTTCTCTACACTGCGTATTTAGTGAGCGAGAAAGTATAAAGAACGTGGATATTTATTAGAACACGGATGTTAATTCTCATTGATATAAATAAATCTGAAACTCTCTAATCCAATCAACAATATTTTGGAATACAGAGCAGTTCCTGTACTCGCACGTTTCCAAGATTCCAGATATTTGAATACATTCAAGATGGCAGCGCCTGTCTAGCAAAATGGCTATCAGCAAATCGTGTATACGGCGCTTAATCCTCCTCGCTCACCAAAGCTTAGAACTTGACTCATTTTCATCATTCACAATTGTACATAAACGATCGTTGTGCGTTACAAACACGCCCTCAGCGGCGGCCCTCACGGAGGTCCACAAGTTAGCCTGCCTGCCTTCAAGCACGCTTCGTTTTGCGGCGAAGGCGAAGGTGGCGGTGTCTGGTGTCGACCTGTGGCGAATTTATGAGCGCGAGTGAACCCTCCTCCCTCTCCCCTCCCCCCCACACACACATTCTGTCGTGCTCCGCGTCGGGGGCGTCGAGTTGGCGGTGCGTTTTGCGTCGCCGGGGCCGCTGCAGCTGGCGCCAGCAGCCGCTACCACTAATGAGGGAGCTGTGAGGGCGCGGGACACGCACTCCATCATTCCCAACTTGGAAGACGGTCGTCGTCTCCCTCTCTCCCACGGGAACGATTGGGCGGCGGCGATGGTGTGACGGTTAGCGTACCGGACTGTTATACCCAAGCTCGCGGGTTCAAACCCGATCGAAGCCGTGATTTTTAGGGCGACAAAATCCTTCGTACGCCTTCCTTCGGAGGGGAAGTAAAGCCGGCTGTCCCATGTTAGTAGATTTACTTGCATGTAAAAGATCCTCAAGCCAAATGACGCCTCTGAGCTAAATTCAACTCGCCTGTTTCTCGCCCAAGAAATACCTCCTTTCTCTGCTAGTTGATGAAAGGAGCGTAGCGAAATTTGCGTGGTCAGACGGAAGAGCGGGCCTGATGGCCCGAGTCTCGCCACGTAAAATAAGGCAACTTCAATTCAATTCAAACGATTTCCTTGCCATCTAGGAATCGTGATTGATTGTTATTGCGGGCACGTCCACTGCTAAGATCATTTGTCTCGTAAGTGTAGTGCACGTTTGCTTCAGGTGGTTGCGAGATCCAGCGCCAATCGTCGGCTAGCGGGGTTTTCACTAACCAGGTATCTCCAGGTAACCCCAGCCGGGACAAGCTCTAAGCTCCCGACCGATCTCCCGGCATGTGTGCTTGTGTAGTGTGTGTTAGTGTAAGTCTGTGTGTAAGGGGAGAGGAGAAGAGAAGGAAGAGGTAGGAAAGATCGCGCGCGGTCCATGGCTCTTTTGTTAGGGTACTGCTTCGCAATCGCCTGGTGTTGATCGGGCAATCCTAGAAGCCTACCGGCCTCGCGTATGAATTTATGCATTTTTAAGTATTTCAGGTTAGAGACGTAATTCGAAATAGTGAAATTTTAGCACTATAAAAACTACACAATTTATTATCAGCTTTGTTAATCCCTTTCAGATGCTGCCTGTTCCCCGACAGCGTATACCGCTTATGAGGAAATGGGTTATGACAGATCGGGCTCAGACAGTTAGGAAGAAATTATCGCTCGCTGTTCGTGGTCCTTGAAACCGTAGATCAATGCTGTCGGCTCACGATTCAAATTCCCACAAGCGTCTTATATTCGCGATGGTGCAGCACATAAATGAAAATTTCAGTTAATCGAAATCGCATGCTTCAGCGGCCAACGGTCAAAGCTTGGTAATCACTTTGCCCTAATCACCGACTGTCTGATTTCTATCGTTTTAAGATATCTAGATCAGGGCTATCCAATTTGAGTTTTCGAAAAGCTTCATTTGAAGCACTTTAACTCACAAATACAAGTGTTTACAACTTGTCAGAAAAGTGCATATTACCGGCGTGAGAGATCTTGGAAAAAAATACATTAGTGTATTTTTTTAAAAAACAAAAATATACCTCACAATAAACTTTACCTTTATATTATAGAGTGCAATTAGCACTCTCCTTCAAAAAGTTTTAAGAAAAAACTTGGACCACTTGTTGAAAAAATCTTGTTTTTGTAACTTTTTAAAATTGCACAAATTGCACGCAATATTGCGCAAAAAAATACTAAAATTTTCCATACAAATGTACATGACGTTAATAAAAGATCAAATTAAAGACAACAAATTTTATTTGAAGGAAAAATCTCTATCTTTAATATTATAGTTGTAGGAAGACCCCCAAAAAAATTCAGTCTTCTGAAATTTTCGAAAACTTAGAGTTCACCGTGAAAACTGGAACTATGCCACATTTATAAGTGTATTTTACCGTATTAATACAAGAAATTTAAGAAAAAAGTTGGAGCTACATTTGAGAAAATTTTGAAGGGGCTTCATGTAAAGTGGGAGCGGTGCCGGGCGTAGCCGAGCGAGGCCGAGTAAAAGTAGGCTGGAGATCGCAATTTTGAACGAATTTACTCGCTGATGGAATTTGATTAAAACGCTTACACCGTATGATAGTATCTTAAGACCGTAATTGTCTCTAACGTCTGCATATGCTACTTGTCGCACTCTTCTCTGCTTTTCTTGTTCCCGTCCGAGCGTAATCTGCGCTTCCCGAAGTGATCCACGGCCTTACTGCAAACAGCACTCCTCCGCCGACGGATCTGCGGCGCCCTCAGCGTCTCCCCGCGCAGCCGCGCCACCACGCCCCTCTTGCCCCCCCGCCCCGCCCCCCGCCCCGCACCCGCCCCGCACCCGCCCCGCACCCGCCCCGCACCCGCCCCGCCCCGCCCCGCCCCCGCAGCTGCCTTCCTGCACTACCTCGTCCTCCCCGCCCCGCCGCCGCCGCCCGCCGCCGCTCCGCCCCCCGCCCCGCCCCCGCCCCCGCCCCCGCCCCGCCCCGACCCGACCCCTCCCCCGCCCCGCCCCGCCCCGCCCCTCCCCGCCCCCGCCCCGCCCCCGCAGCTGCCTTCCTGCACTACCTCGTCCTCCCCCGCCACTACCGCCATCGCCGCCGCCACCACCACCACCAACGGCATACCGAGAGGTCGTCAGCTGATGTCACCGCAGTGCCTCCGACTACTAGGTTCGAGTCCCGACGGTGGCAGGATTTTCGACACTAGCTTGTCAGCTAGGTCCAATTCAGTCCCTGTCTGGAGGAGAATCTAGCGGCCGTCTGCTCTCATCTGCAGTTTTCCGTGGTTTCTCCGATCAGGCGAATGTCGGAGCAGCACCCTAACAAACGGGCCACGGACAGCGCGCGATCATTCCTTCCTCTTCCTTGTCTTATCTTCACCTCTTCCACACACACTTACACTAATATGCACTACACTACCAGGCATGCCAGGAGACCGATCGAGAGGTTAGAGCATGTTTTGTCTGAGGCAGTGCCCCGCTGGTGGGAAATACCTGGTTGGGGAAACCCCCGCTAGCCGACGGAACTTCGGCGGCGGATTTCGTCATCCAGGGGGAAGATCATCGCCACCTCTCGCTATAAAACCATTCACAACTCTTACGGGACTAATAACCATAGTTGTTGTCACGCCCGTAATCACTGACAATAAATCAATCAGTCAAAGTCATCATTACCAGCGTCGCCTCCAACGCCACAACCATCATCACCACCAGTGTTAGCGCTGACTTCGCCACCGCACCGCCTTCAACGACGCCGCCACCTCCGCCTCCTCGGGCTCGCTGTCGCTGCCCGTCTTCTCCCCGCGCAGCTGCTTCCGCGAGCGGCGCCCAGAGCCGGTGTCGCTCTCTGATGGGATTCCTCTGTAATTAGCCGCCCGGTCCCCGCTGGCTTTTAAAAGCTTTGGCGACGGCGGCGGCGGGGGGCGGCGCGGGGGCGGCGGCGGGGGCGGCGGCGGGGGCGGCGCGGGGGCGGAGCGCGGCCCGTGTTTGCGCCGGCCCGCGGCCGCCGCCGCCGCTGTTGACTTTGCCGTCCAGCAGAAAAGCATCGGCAAACACCCCTCCTCTGCCAGTTGCTGCTGCGGCGCGGCGGCGCGGCAGTCGCGCGCCAAGGCGGCAGGCGGAGCGGCGACGCGGTGGCGACGCGGGGTGGCGAGGCCAGACGCCAGGCACCGCACGGCGGAGCCACTCTAGCACTGCCTAGCCAAAGGCAATTCAGCCTTCTGGAAATTTTGGCATTTCCTCAGGCATTAATAGAGGGCGGGTTTTAATGAAATGTCATTTTTTTTTCATTTTAGGACAATGCCGTTTAGTATAGAAAATCGTTTTATATTATGGCAAAAGAAAATGAATCATTTTTATACGCATATTTTGTAGTTTTGTTGGTTTCGATAAATAAGTCATTTTCATCTTTTTACATAATTTTTAATGCATTTTTCGCTGATTTTATAGGCTTTAATATTATTTTAATGGTACTTGCTTCGAAGAATATTACGAGGTACAACAAATGTTCACCAAAGGATTCCTGAGTAGACTACTGGATTTCTTTGCCCTTATATCGTAATGTCTGACGTTGTGAGTTCATGTAATCTAAGGTTCCTGTGACGCCTATCGACGCTATTATCAGTTCGGCTGATTTCGCGATTAATAAGGGCAGAGATTTTCTTTTAAAGAATATTTAGAAGAGAAGAAGAATTCCAAGTCAAAAGTTTGTGAGCTGAGTTCACTTGAACAAAAGGAACCAGCCTCGTTTACAGCAGTAACATATCCAACTGCTCGAGTGGTTGTTCATCTGAAGTGGTTTTGATCAAATTACGTACTTCATTTTTTTTTGTTTGAAGTTATTTTTCAAGCCTTTTTAAAGCTTTTTATTGATTATTTTTGGCAGTTTTAAGTCGTCTAAATCCCCCTTCTCATTAACATTGTTTTTCGTTCGAATCCGGTGTCGACAACGGCGCTGAAATCATTGTCCGCTGTACGAAGCTACTCGGCTGTCCGAGACGCCGCGTCCTAGGTACAGTTGCCAAAGTTTCGGCCGATCTGCGACCTTCCTCAAGGCGAAATGCGTTCCTTCACCTCTGTCTAGGGCGCGGCGCCTCCCGGACTGCCATGTACCTACTGACCCCGGTACGGCCTTTGCTCCCATTGGCCGGAAAATCTCCATTGCTGGAAGAAAGCAAATGGAGGTGGACTTCATATCGCTACAGCACCGACAGCGTATAACTGACTGATAGTTCTCTCACCACGTGCTGTCGTACGCCGTCTGACCTGCTCTAAACAATCAGCTGGTGACGATTTGTTTACTTTCTCACTGTCAGGGTTCAGCGTTGCCACTCTTCTTACTCGCACGAAGTCGCGGAGGCGATAAGGTTCGGCTTTGGCGAAGGTGATATAAAAGAAACATGACATCAAGATGTGTCATAGCTAATCAGTAAGTGTTAACGTTTTGAACATTTCATTTATCCGTCACGTAGGTGGTGCCATGATGCGTAGTAATGAGAGACAACTGAGCATTTAACTGTAAGAGTCGCTTGGACGTTGCCGATTATATATATATAGTATTTCACCTCTTGCTTGGTGGAGAACTAATACGGTCTCATTGTTGTTTCCGCTCCTAGTAAGCATCAGCCATTTTATTTGATATCTTGCCAAGATTAATTTTGCTGACGTTTATCTTGCTGAGGAAAATTCTTCCGAGAATATCGAAAATTCAAGGCTTCTTTAACGCGTCGCGATCGCTACACGGCATGGAGAGGATTTTCTCCCTGGACCAAGGAACGCATTGGAGCTTCTGAAACTACCAAGTATCAAATGCATAATAATATTATACTCATATGGTCACGTGGTAGATAAACCACCATTTTTCAAAGCAGGAACGTTAAGTGCTACTTTTCAACTGAATCAAACACATCGTTTCGAAGATAAATTGACTCGTATCACCGGTATCCAATGGCAAAACTGTAACTAGAAAATATATGAATGGGCGAAAACCAGAACTGTATAAGTGACATTTTTTTAGAATTGGTTTGAAAATCCTTTCATTTTTTAGGTAGACATTCTTTCACATAATACATTTTTATTAAAATCCTACATTTTTAGACCTACCTTACGAAGGTTATTGACCTTCATCTTCAGGGTCTAATAACTATTATTCTTTTTTAAATAGTTTTTCTTGTATCAGTCTTATTCTCTTTGACTAATTTAAAATTGTATTTCAAAACAATAAGTGACATTTTATAAATTCTGAGAAAAACGCTTATTTTAGGCTATATTTCAAAGGCAATGTAATTTCGTGGTTTTAATGAACAATTGAAATGCCGTAGTGTTTAATAATGCAACAAAGCACCACGACTTTACAGTGATATTGACTTAAATAAACAGATTTCGCAGAACTGATGAAATGTC
>JAZDUA010001441.1:0-73211 GCA_038098605.1 Gryllus longicercus
TCGAGAGAGGTAATGAAGGGGAGAAGAACGAAAAGTTGGAGTTAATTTGGAAAGTCGTGACTGACCTTGCTTCTTTCCTATAACTGAAAGTATCAGTGAAACAGTTTGTTCAGTTTTGGCCAAGTGGAATACTAATAAGCCGACACCACTGTGTGGAGTGCATGCCAATCAAACGGATCTGAATATTTTACAGACAAAATAAAGTTTTAGTTTCGAAGCTTAAATGAAAATATTGGCAGAAATATCGCCATTTCATCACAATCGGTTTTCAGAACTTTCACAATAACTATTTTGCAAATATAATGATTCCAAGTACTGACGTATATTCCAGGAAACTAAAATTAAGTATTAAATTTCGTTCTGAAAAAGTTATTGAATCAGTGAATATTTCATACTCAGAATTACAAAAATGTAACTAACAAATGGAAAATTTAACACTTGAGTGTTATTCTTGTCTGTGAGATTCACCGACTTATTCCTTGAACTGTAAACGCGGCTATAGGAGTCGGGTTGGCTCCCTCCACTCTTTTCAAATCTGGGAAACCAAACATTAGCATAGTGTCAGCCCTTTTGAATTGAAGGTCATCGCTATCAGCGGTCAGTTTATCTCTCAAGTACTACGACAGCAAATTCGTAAATATTTTTAATCAAAGTATATTTTTGGTTCTTACCCTTACTTTTGTGATTTTCTTTTAATTAGTCTCATTCTATATGATAAAACAATTACCTGTTTTTCTGGTTTGCTGCTAATGAAGTTCTCTTCGAAAATACTCGTATATATCTCAAATATTCAATGACTAATATGTAAATACGTAAATTCGTTTTCTTTACTGCATTGGATGGCATCTCAACAACAATTTTTGAGTCAAATTACCCGAATAATCTAGAAAGAGTTTAACAAATGTTGATTGATGACTTGGATGAGGATGATGAGAAGAGGGAGCTTGCGACAGCGAGGCGGGCTCCAAAACTTGTAGACAATGTTCAGACCTGCAACATTGTGATTCTTGTACTGATGTCTCACATAAAAAAATTCGGAGAATGGAAAATACTGTTACTAATATGTTTCATAGAATTTATTATTTACACTATTGTCCATTTATACTTCAATATTGCAGAATTTTCTCGAAATTTTAAACAAATGGGTAATTCTTTCTTAGAATCTAACAGAATATCTACACAATATTGAGTACAAGATTTTACAAGTAATTTTGTAAATTTTCGTTATTAAAAAGATAAAAGGTTTACTTCTAGTTATTTACATTTCCAAAAAGGCTAATTTAAAAATTGGAAATATTTTGGAATTTCCAACATGTGTCTCTGAGATACAAAGATAGCAATAACGCAAAATGTTTCGAGGATCGTATTCCAGTGTCGATGCAGATGTGTTTGCGCGTGTGTGTGATAAAATTTTCTCTTCAGCCAGCTTGCACGTTATAAAACGTCAGTGAAATTTCCAAAAATCAATGTAAACCTGTTAATAAAATTTCAAAAAAATCAAGTAATTTCCAAACTGAAAATTGCAATTCCGCACTGGGCCTCCCAGAGAAAACCAGGGGCCTGAGGTAGTTGATTGAAGGGGCTTCTTATTTCATACAAAACACTTCCTCCTCCCCCAATTCATAAACAGAATGCACTTCTCCATGTACCAGAAATAACTTATAGCGTTAAATTCAGTTTCATTTCCTTTGAATGAACAATAAATTCGGGGCCCCCAATTAAGTCGGGTGCTGGGGCAGGTTGCCCCACCTTTCTCCCCCTTTTGGAAGCCCCTGACTCACGACCTTCCGCCAGCGCGAGAGGCAGAGCGGTCGGTCGAGAGAAAGGCACGTGAGATCAGTGGCGGACGGGCAGGGGGCGGGCGAAGCGGCGTGGGCGGGGGCGAAGCCGTCAGCGCCTCCGCTGCGCGGGGGGGGGGGGCAAAGGTCGCGATAACGGCGCGAGGACGGCCGCGTCGCGCCGCGATCCATTATTTCGAGGCAGCGAGCGCCGCCGAGGCCTGGGCCAAATTAAAATGCATTATCCGTCCTGCGTCATCTTGCGCCGTCCGCTCCCCAACTGCGCCCGCGCCGCTCCGTCTGCTTCACCAGCGCACGCCCCTCCTCCTCCCCCTCCATCCCCTCCTCCCCTCCTTCCCCCTCCCTCTCCCTCCCCCTCCCCCTCCTCCCCTCCTCCCCTTCCTCCCCCTCCTCCCCCTCCTCCCCTCCTCCCCTTCCTCCCCCTCCTCCCCTTCCTCCCCCTCCTCCCCCTCCTCCCCTTCCTCCCCCTCCTCCCTTCCTCCCCCTCCTCCCCCTCCTCCCCTTCCTCCCCCTCCTCCCCCTCCTCCCCTTCCTCCCCCTCCTCCCCTTCCTCACCTCCTCCCCTTCCTCCCCCTCCTCCCCCTCCTCCCCTTCCTCCCCATCCTCCCCATCCTCCCCCTTCCTCTCCTCCTCCCCTTCCTCCCCCCCTCCTCCCACTCCTCACCCTCCTCACCCTCCTCGCTGGAGGATGGAAGGAAGGGAGGGGGGAGGCTATCGCACCCGCCTCGACCTTCGCGCCACTCTCGCCTCTTCACGTGCGCCTCACAGTTTCTTTCCCCCGTAATTGAATTCTTCTCTCTCCGGACGCCAAGTCGCCCGCCACTCCTTTTGTCATTTTCCTCTCAGAGAAGCGGCATGCACCCTCTGTATATACATTGCGTAATCTCCATACTACTCCTGACCTCCTCCAATTCACATACTCATTCATCATCGTGAAGCTGCGTCGACCGCCTCCGTAAGTTTACATCTGCGTCTTCTTATCCTGGTTATTGCCCCCCTCATTGGCCTCTTCTTTTCCTGTTCGTTCGCCTCCTCGAATGGCGTCCCTCCGTTCCTCTCATCCCCCACACACGTCTCTTCCCTCACCTGCTCGCGCAACCGTCTCGCGCCGTCTCCTTCGCACGGGGCCGCTCGCAGCCGAGCGCGGCGCCTTCCGCGCTGCGTCTGGAGAGTGAAATCTGTAGAGATTGCAGCGGGAGACGAGGCAGGGCGGGGCGAGGGCCCCGACCCGCGCCGGCGCGGGGGTCGCGCTGGGAGTGGCGGGGGCGGCGCGGTGGCGGGGAGGGGGCGGTAGCAGGGCGAGAGCAATCAACCTGCAGCGGCGCAGGCGGCGTGGGCGGGGGCGGGGGCGGGGTGGCGCAAGGTGCTCTCTCGCCCGCCGCTCGCGGTGCTCTTCTGCCCCGCCAGACGCCTTTCACCCCCGTCCGCCAGCCCCCGCCGCGGGGCAGAATAGAACCGCGCTCGTTTTTCGATTATCCATGTCTCTTCTTCCAGCCCTCATTTATGTGGGCTGTGAGCGCGCCGCGCGAGGGAGGGCAAGAGGCGGGCGCTGTGTGCAGCCCGACAGCGCCCGGGCGTCTTGCTCCCGATGTTTCTGCCGGTGCAGCCCTTGAAACCCTCCGCCCGTTGCACGGCGCTTTCACCTGAAAGGTCGGCTGGTCCGTCCCCTTGTTTATTCCTTTCGGCTGAGTTCCGATTATCATTGACCACAATTCGACTCAAAACGTTTCTTCACTTACAGGCTCTTGTCGTTTATTTTTTCGTGTTTACTTAGCAAATGAAACAGCTGATACTCAGACAAACTTTGTATTGTAGATTCACCCCCTCTGCGATTATCTTGATGTTAATTTACTTTGTAATTCTGCTGTCACCAGGTTCAGCATCAACGATCCTCTGAAGAGCCTTTGAATGTTCTTTATTGGAAGAACACAAATATAAAATATCTACTGACGATGACGGGTGTGTCCAGAAACGAAACTATAGAGTTTGTAATCGATCAGGTAATATTTGTTTTTACTTATATGGCATTGGTTAATCTAGTACAATATGTATGTTAAATTTTTCATCTCGGATCATCTGCATGCATTACTTTTTAGCTCTTACGGAAGAGCAAAAGAGTACAGAGTATTTTGTGCTATACTGAGAATTTTCCGAATAGTTTCTGTCCTTATATTAGGCCATACAACTCGCTTTTGCAGTTGACATAGGCAATTTTTATTTCTCCCCTACACTTTTGCTTACAACAGGGTGCGCTATTTTGAGTCGGAAAAGCGACACTTTCCGCCGTCCTTAAAGACAACTGTACACGTTGCGACCAAAAACCGCCTTCCAGCAATCTTCGGACAGTGTTCCTGGCTCCAATGTACTCAGATGCTTGCATTTATATTGAAACGTGGACTATGTATAGGCTGGATGGCTCACTTGCCTACTGATGGCATGGCAAGACAGTTTTATGAAGCGAGAGTATTCAGATACAGATTAAGGTGACACTGTTTATTACAAATTGTAAGGGTCCTTTCTTATTACAAATTGTAAAGGATCCTTTGATGAACTCTTGTTCTGTGCACGAACAATTTCCAGGCCAAATCATCCCAGAACAATTTTCAGTGATTGTAAATGTTAGCTAAATGTGAGCTTCGATGAAATGCTATACCGGTCCGAATGGCCGCAATCGTCGGGTACCGTAGCGATCTCGGAAAAAGGATCGCGGGATCGAATCTCGACCCAAGCATGGTTGTATTTGTTTTCGGCCTTTCACTCCCTATCATCATATCATGTCATCTTCACAGTTATAATACCGTTTAATGCAATAGTGGCCACCAATGACCTAGATGTTGATGCGACCTTAAATAACAAAATAAAATGAAATGCTATGGTATTGAGTTCAGAAATTTCTTTTATTTTTAAGAGTCAATTTAACGTTCTGATTATATGCTTCATTTCAACAGTTGTTGTTGCAGATATGTTAGTAATCCAATAATTTAACCATGCCGAATTTTAAAGTCCTTTCGTTTAAGTGTGTGGCTGTTTGAATTATTTTCCTGATTTATTTGCACAGCTAGTGTTTGTTTTTTGTGCTTTTTATATCTTTAATCTTCAATATTTGATCATCATTAAATTGCAGTTGTATCGGCCGGAGATTAGAGCTTTAGGCAATAGAAAAAGAATTTAAAACAGTAGATTTGCGTAATAAACTTACAACCGAATGAGCCTTAAAAAATGTACACGTAGAATTGTATAACATTAATCTTTCAAAGTCTGTTAAAAGGAATGGATTCGGCCTATCATCGGTTGCTATGAGTACTACAGTGATAAAGTAATAAGAATTATGAATACCTACATCTTAAACCTACTCGTAGTAACCCAAATATCTGTCTCAAACAGCGATGACCTCTAAATAAGAATTCTAGAGATTTGCTGCTTTACTATAAACAAAGTACAAAAAAGTCGAGAAATTGTAGCCTTGACTTCCAGCATAACTAGAAACAGTCGTGCAACAAAGGGATTCAATCTATTTTTTATATTATTATTTAATTATAAGAGATTTGTAATTGTTTAAAATCAGGACCGTTTCTCACAATTTGGTATTTTTAAAAAATCAAGAAGATACTATAACTTTTTAAATGTCTGTGAAATGCCACATAAGCGGCTGTTATATTCATGTCTAAAACATTTAAAGTAAATGATTTCATGTTTACGATAGTAATTTGTTTCTCATAATGTTTAATCTAATCTCTAAGGTTTGATCTATCATATTTTTATTTTACACACTTTAGAAACCTTTTAAAATCCCTCCTTCTCTGACCTTCTTGAGCCTTGTTATAGGACAAATAATCTAATCAAATCCATAGTTATCAATCTTTTCAAAAGTTTTAACAGTTTCTTTACCTCATTTCCTATTGACGTTACTCGCATCGAGTCTCGTCGTTTCCTTTCCGCTCCCCTTTCCTCTCGCTTCCGACACCGACTCTCCTCGAAAGGGTCTTGGGCGCCGCGCCGCCGTCATTGTCTTCGTTCACCGCCGACCAAAGAGCAACGAATTAATTCGCGCTCCGCGTGTTCCCGCGCCGTCGACTCCTCCGCTCGCCCCAACCTCCCCCCCCCCCCGCCCCCCCCCAACAATCTTGCACTCGCTGGTGCCATCGCCAGATTGACGCCGCTCCGTCGCATTTTTTTAAATTTTATTTATTTATGGTTGCTTTAGATAGATACATAGATTTATTATTTCTGCGGGTAGGTTTATACAACCTGTGGTAGAACACTACAATTAACATATTACAGTTAAGAATATAGATACAATATAATTTTAAAACATTTTAAGACAATAATAATACGATATCAATAAAGGCAATATATATATTATATATATATATATTGAAACCCAGAATATGTGTTTCATTACACTAATTAAATCATTAGTGTAAGAAACCAATTGCTATTTTGAACTGCGCGGTGCGCGCGCTGAGCGCGGCGCGCCGGGGCCGGCGAGCAGCCGCTGCTACCGCCGACGGTGCCACCGCCGCCGGGAGGCTAGCGTGTGAATTTCGGTTGGAACTGGGCACCGCGCACGTGCAAAAAGTTCGTTACGAGAATCGCGGACGAGAGCCGTTGGCAGAACGGTGACCAGAGAGACGCTCGCGGAGCGGCGGCGAGTGCGGACGTGCCGCGAGAGCTCGCGAGTAATACATGGACACAGTAGACAGGCAATATAACTGTGGAAATATCTGTAACTGTAGTATATCACAAACGTGTAAATAGGACATTAGAAGTATCAGTATGGTGAAATATTAGTGTTGGTAAAATAATTGATTTCGCTCCTATTAGTTAGTGCGGCGGAAACATTCTTGAAATTGTGCTGTATAGAACTGTGGCCAGTATACAGAATAGGCGCGGGTTAAGTCATTAAACCCACTAACGGATAGTGATTCGAGGAAGGTGCGAAGCCGAGGTATCAAGATCCTGATCGGGGAAGAATTGCTGGAGCATCAGCCGTGGACGATTACCACGCCATCCGCTGCTGACGGCCCGCAGCAGTAGCAGAGGGCGACAACCCCGTCGGCACGAGCGGCTCTACCAACATCATAGGTATTCGATCGGGGCCCCGAAGGTATGAAAGTTGTATTTTACTCTTAATCTTGGTACCAAGGCGGAGTATAAAAACGGTGTCTGATTATGTAAATAGTAACCTTGATTTAAAATAAATCCTGTTATAATTGTATTTCTATGTATGAATAATTTCCCCAACGTTGCACCGACTTATCCAAGGACCCATTCACGTAAAAGACACCCTCTCTTAGTGTTATATTGCAGTGAAAATACCCGGCACCACCAGGTATGTCACAGCTGGCGCCCGAACAAGTGGATAACGTATAATTAAGAAATGTGGCCCTAGGGAAATTGGTGAAATGTTGGAAAACAATGTGCATGTAATTGTTGTATAGTAATGCAGGGTATAGATGAGAAGCAGGCAGTGCAAAGTGTATTATTATAGAGTACAAAAAAAAATAACAATACATGTGTTAGCAAAAACATGCATAAGTCAAGTAAGCATAATGAAATGTTGATAATTACAAAAATGTTGTTATGTAAGTAATTGTGGGCGGATATAGGAAATTATTTGAGAGTAACCTATATAAAGTTACTATTGTAGTACTGGGGTTATGAAAACCACACATATACATATTACAAATAATAAAATGTAATAGAATTTCAAATTTAGTAAGACATATTAATAATATTTGAATTGCTTGGCAACTTTTAATAACATTAAAATTAAAGAAATGGGGAAGTAGTAATAATTCTTGTGAGAATATAAAGGTGGTTAATAGTGTTGTACAAATTGTGCACAAATTTTTTGCTGGGAACATTCACTCAGTAGTGCATTATTTATTGGTGATGGTAAAGTTTGGGGAATTTAATAGAAAAGATACCAGGTTGGGAAATATATAGCAGCATTGTGAATGTATTTTGTGAATATTTATATAATACTATTGAGGAAAATTCAGGGAGAAGATATGACATGTAAATGTGAGTGATGATTATGTACATAATATAGCAATAAGTGTGTTGAAAAGTAATTTCAATTAATAAGGGATTTACTATAATTTGAAAGCATTTATGTAATAGTGTTAATAAGTTTATTAGCAGTGTATATGTGTAAATGGTAACAATATATGTATTGTAAGGAGTATGTTTATGCATTAGTAGGTGAGTGGAGATTTATATAGCTACTGACCTAGTGTTATTGTGTTTTTGGTGGTGAAGGAGGGTTGTTCGTTATTAATTAGCAATTGAAATAGGAGTGAATTAAACCATTCACGAAGGATATACAGTGTTGTGGCGGGTATAGTTAATTCATAGGATAACTGTGGTATCGTTGGTAGGTGAGGCAAGAGGAAAATTTGTGCGGTATTTTAGTGTAGTGGGAATCGATCGGACAGCTCAAAGCAACAGAATGGAGGCGCAAAATATAGCGCTGGACCGGGAAGAGAAGGCGGATGAAGTAGGGGAGATAGATGTAGGAATTGATAATAGCATACCATCGGAAAGCAGGGATAGTGGCATTGGAAGTCGGTTAGACGACACGTCAGGAGATAGCTTCAATAAAGATGTACAAGTTACGTCAACACCGATGATTCAGGCAGCAGGAAATTCAAATCGGGGGGGGGGGGAGAAGATACCAATCTAAATATAATGCAGATGATGAGGAAGATGTTCGAACAACTAAATGGGAAATTAGACGAACAGAATGGGAAGATATTGGATGGACAGAATGAACAGAAAATATTCACAGTGGAGCAGATTAGGAAGTCAGCTGAGGAGCAGAAAACATTCACAGAGGAGCAGAACAGGAAGTTAGCTGAAGAACTGAATAGGAAAGTAGAGGAACAGAATAAGAAGTTGGCTGAAGAATTGAATGGGAGATTAGATGAACAGGATAGGAAATTCGAGGAACGGATCAGCAAATTACAAGAGGAATTAAGTGGGAGAATAGGACGCGCCGAAGAACAAATTGAGTTAACGAAGAATGAGATGACTAAAATCGCGGAGCGGGTAGAAAGTCACAAGCAATGGACCGCCGAAGAATTAGGGAAACAGAAAAAGGAGTTAGAATCCCAAGTAATCAATCTGGGGGGAGAATTAGAGAATAAGCTATATCAGCGATTAGATGATAGAACCGCTAAGCAGGACGAGAAAATTGAAAGGATACAATTGGTAGTCAAGGAAGAAATGTTAGAGAATAAGAGGGAATGCGAGGAGAAGGTTGTGTCATTACGAACAGAGATTGAACAAATAAAAGAATGCAAGGCATCCCCAATCGCAGCAAGCGGGACGGTACCATTTACCCCCCCAAGATCACTAAAATTTTCAGGAGACGGGAAAGAAAATCCATGCATATTTATGAAGGCAGCAGAACGACATCTAGAGGTTATCAATACTTCGGAAAGGTGTAAAATACAATTATTATATTTAATGTTAGAAGGCAACGCAAGGATATGGGCCGATACATTTGATAAGTTTCCCGAATCAGTAAAGGCATTTAAAGATCGATTCCTTGAGCGGTATTGGAATGAGGAAATTCAAATTAATTTTAAAATCAGCTTAATGAATAATCATTACAACCAGTCAATGGGAAGTTTGCGGGAATACGCAACAAGGCGTATTATGGAATACAAAACGCTATCCCCACCGATGAGCGATCAGGAAATAATATGTGTACTGACAAGACAGTTCCCAGTTACGGTGCAGAATCTTTTACGTAGTGTGCAGCACACCGACCTGGAAAGATTCCAGAATGTGTTAGGAGGGTACGACTTGACATTCGCAGGCGTACCAAAGAACAGAAATGAAGGGAATGTTAATATGGTTAGATCGGAATGTAACCAGGGGCAAGGGAGTGATAGGAGCAACGATTACCAGAGAAACCAACGCGGAAGAGGGGGAGACGGATGGAGACCAGAGCCGGGGAACCAGAGACCGGACTGGAACGGATCTAATTCAAACCGTATGGAGATGCGAGGCGGGGGCGGGAATGCACCCGACCGATTAGCACAGCCTAGCACAAGTAGTGATCAAGGACACTATTTAAACTAATAGGGTCCGCGGTGATAGGTGGCCCCATTGCGGACGCGGAAATCGATGACGTAAACGCGGTCTCCATAAACGCCATGCAGCCGGTAACCTACGATACCCAACCGTGGCGGAGATGTAAGAACTCAGCGGTCAGAATCAGGAAATGTCCCACGATATCGATAGAATGTGAAGGTATAATTAAAGAAGCTTTAGTGGATACAGGGTGCACGACTACAGTAGTATCAGAAGAAATGTATGAGGAGTTAAAAGCAACAGGAAAAGAAGTAATGTGTTTGCCTATGAATAGGGCGTATGTGATTGGGGCAACTCAGAAGAAGTCAAGCCCCATCACAAAACAAATCATGTTTCAAGCCAGGATTGGCAACCAAGTATACGAGATGGTGGCCCTGGTAGTCAAAAAATTATTGTATTCGGTAATCATAGGGATGGATTTTCTGGTCGATCACAGAGTAAATATAGATCTAGAACGGCAGGTGGTAGAACTGGGGAGCCAGGCGGTAGGATTTGACTTGGGGATGGACGAAGAGTACGAAGCGTGTACGGGCGTAATGGCAAAAGATTCATTAGAAGAACAGCTGAGGCAGCAAACGGAGAAGCAGATTGAGAAGTTTGCGGAAGAACAGAGCAAAGAATTAGGTAGACAGAAAAGATCCGAGGAGGAACAGAATAGGAAGGCGGAGGAACGGAATAGAAAACTAATAGAAGAACAGAACGGGAAGGTGGTTGAAGAACAGATTAAGAAGCCGGCAGAAGAAATGGGAAGAATCACAGAAGAACGGAATAGGAAGCTCATCGAAATATGCGAAAAACCGTATGGGAAAGCGGAGGAACTGGATAGGAAAGATGAGGTGCTAAAATTTCAATCATGCCATCAAGTAGATGCTAGGGTAGCGGTAACAGATAGAAACGAGGGGATGACGAACCAAATCCATGAGGAAGTCAAGACAGCGGAGGGCAAAACGGTGGAGGTCCAAATCGAGACCGAGGAGGATGTTTATAAAGTGAAAGTGAAAACGGAAGAATTGAAGTTAATAATGGAAGAAGAAATGGAAATGAAAATAGAAGAAATGGAGCGTATAGTAGAAGAAGAAACCGTGGAAAATATACAAGGGTGCGAAGAGAAAAGAGTACAAGAAGAGTTTAAACAGGAAGAAGACGAGAAAACGTCGCCAAGTGTCAAGTATGGGGTGACACAAATTAGGCCTCCAAAGTCGATGAAATCTCTGGGAGATGGGGCGGAAAACCCTAAGGTAGTTCTGCGAGCAGAAGAACGGCACCTAGCATCAAACAACATATTGGAAGGATACAAGATCCAGTTATTACACCCAATGTTAGAAGAGAACGCCAGGACATGGGCAGAGAATTTTGGTATATTTCCGAAATTTTTGAAGGAATTTGAAGACAAGATTTCCGTACGAAAGCGGAGCGAAGAAACCCAAATAAACATCAAGAGCGACCAGAGGAACAGCCATTACAACTACATTACGGGAAGTCGTAGTGAATACAGAACGAAGAGCGTTATGGAGCCAAACACATTATTTGCTCCTATAAAATATCAAGGAATTAGTTGCATGTCAACGCGACAGTATCTTGTTACCGTGCAGAGCCTACTGAGCAGAGCAGATCATACCGATTTAGGAAAGGGTTTGAAGATATTGGAGGGGTACAACTTCATGTTTGCAGACGCCCCAACGAATGGGAGTGAAGGAGATGTAGGCAGGTCAAAAATGGAACGAAGTCAGGGGCAAGGGAAGAGTGATGGTATGGTCAACCATTGGTACAAACGTAGAAGAGGTCGTAGCTGGAAATGGGATGATACCTATCAAGATGTGTTCAACACGCTGGAAGCTATGTCCTACAACTGTGATTCAGGAAATCACTGTCAGCAAAATGGGAATGAACCGTCGCACAAGAGACAAGACATAGTAGGACACTACAAGCTTCAAATCGGAAACCTGGTTCAACATGTATGGAAAACAGTGAAGTGTAAATAAGTGTAATGTTAGGGTTAATAATAAGTAATCACATGTTAATTCGATTTTAAGTTATAAGTGTATATAGGGCTTTTAGCAATATGCAAGAGAGTGCAACCATCGGCAGTGACGATGTTACTAGTGTGAATTTTTCCAGAAGTGAAAAAATTCAAAAAAAGAAAGGGGGGGGTGATGAAACCCAGAATATGTGTTTCATTACACTAATTAAATCATTAGTGTAAGAAACCAATTGCTATTTTGAACTGCGCGGTGCGCGCGCTGAGCGCGGCGCGCCGGGGCCGGCGAGCAGCCGCTGCTACCGCCGACGGTGCCACCGCCGCCGGGAGGCTAGCGTGTGAATTTCGGTTGGAACTGGGCACCGCGCACGTGCAAAAAGTTCGTTACGAGAATCGCGGACGAGAGCCGTTGGCAGAACGGTGACCAGAGAGACGCTCGCGGAGCGGCGGCGAGTGCGGACGTGCCGCGAGAGCTCGCGAGTAATACATGGACACAGTAGACAGGCAATATAACTGTGGAAATATCTGTAACTGTAGTATATCACAAACGTGTAAATAGGACATTAGAAGTATCAGTATGGTGAAATATTAGTGTTGGTAAAATAATTGATTTCGCTCCTATTAGTTAGTGCGGCGGAAACATTCTTGAAATTGTGCTGTATAGAACTGTGGCCAGTATACAGAATAGGCGCGGGTTAAGTCATTAAACCCACTAACGGATAGTGATTCGAGGAAGGTGCGAAGCCGAGGTATCAAGATCCTGATCGGGGAAGAATTGCTGGAGCATCAGCCGTGGACGATTACCACGCCATCCGCTGCTGACGGCCCGCAGCAGTAGCAGAGGGCGACAACCCCGTCGGCACGAGCGGCTCTACCAACATCATAGGTATTCGATCGGGGCCCCGAAGGTATGAAAGTTGTATTTTACTCTTAATCTTGGTACCAAGGCGGAGTATAAAAACGGTGTCTGATTATGTAAATAGTAACCTTGATTTAAAATAAATCCTGTTATAATTGTATTTCTATGTATGAATAATTTCCCCAACGTTGCACCGACTTATCCAAGGACCCATTCACGTAAAAGACACCCTCTCTTAGTGTTATATTGCAGTGAAAATACCCGGCACCACCAGGTATGTCACAATATATATATATATATATATATATATATATATATATATATATATATATATATATATATATATATTATTCCCTTTATATTATATAAATAAAACAGCTGAGGTCATGAGAAACCTCATTATATTTACGTCAGTACATTGCCAACAATTTCAACGTTAAAAACTACTGTATCATTACATCATTGTATCATAAAAATTATACTGTTATTATAATATGACATTAATGAATTCGTCGCGTGTGATTTGAGTGCGCTGGTCACATTGCCAAATTGCGTCTTACCACGAGGTACCACAAGGACGTGGCGTGCAGACTGGACATATCTTTGAAATCTCAACTCATCAGTAGGTATTCATAAGAAACACAAAGGGAAATATCAATCTTCAAAAGGATTTCTATACACATTCTGTTTGTCCTGTCATATTATTCTACTATAAATACCGGCAGAGGTGGGTCGGAGTATCTACTGATGTCCTGAGCCACCAACCCACTGAGTTTTCTGCGGTACAAAAGTATTGTTTTAAGGATAAAATAAGTTTCTTTTTCAAATCATATTTTTAGTTCAAATAAGTTTTTAGGGGTTAAAATGAATTTGTAGAGGTTTCAACATGTTTTTTAGAGATTGTTTTTGTTGAAAATTAAATTTGTTTAATGATAAAATAATTTTGTTTGTTAAAATAACTTTTTACTTCACATTCATTGGGAAAAATCAGGTATGTTAGGTAAAATCATATCGTAAACCCTCCTTTTAAAAGAAAAGGTTTTGTGGTTAAAATAATGAATTTTTGGAAGAAATAGATATTTTCGTTTGATGTGATAGTATGTTAATAAGGTTTGTTACCATAAGACTTTTATGTTGCAATAAGGTTTTAGTTCGCCGAAAGGAGTACGGTAAATCACAACAGTGAATGGGCTTTCAGAAAAAGAATGTTAATATTAAAAACACATTTGCGATCATTTAATACACCATTATGTTTATATACGAAATGTTACTGTTAATAATAAAAAGGTTTCTATTATAAGGCTCACTCGCGTCCTGGAATCTCAA
Organism: Gryllus longicercus; assembly: GCA_038098605.1. Taxonomy (NCBI): domain Eukaryota; kingdom Metazoa; phylum Arthropoda; class Insecta; order Orthoptera; family Gryllidae; genus Gryllus; species Gryllus longicercus. The sequence continues at coordinate 14,069 of JAZDUA010001441.1, forward strand.
AATACTAAAAATGCTCTAAAAGTAAGGCAAGTGTAACTGAGATTAAGGAATAGGAAAGAGAAAAGAGAATGAAAACGCCCTGGGTGAAATGAAACGTAATGAGATAAAACGATTGCCATCTCAACCATTTTTCTTTTATTTTTATTCTTGACGAAGGTTATTTTCCGTTCGGTCTTCATGGCGTCAAAGAATCCAAATGAAAGCGATTAACTCAAAAACATGAAAAATAAACTTGGACTCCGCCGGTCCGTATGGCCAAGATCACTAAGGCCGTAGCGATATCGGACCGAAGAATCGCGGGTTCGAGTCCCACCTCGGGCATTGGTGTGTTGTGTTCGTTCTTCCCCCCCTATCATCATCATATCGTGTCATCCCCACAGTTACCATACCGTTACAAGCAATAGTGGTCGCTAATGACCTACTTGTTGATGCGACCTTAAATAAAAAGATTTAAAAAATTTAAAAAAACTTGGACTTCCACAAAATGAGCGTACCCACTGATTCACGAGGAACACATAATATAGAGAGATTTATCTAAGAAGGGACCGCTTTCACAGCTACTACTAGGCTACTCCTAGCAAGAAATTTTCAAATTATGCCCGCGCACTTTCTTCATCAAGATTTTATTTTGTAGGGTGCTCAGTAGTAAATGGCTTTGCAATCACCTCTTGCAACGCCATCCCCTGACATGACGTTCATTTGTTTCGTGATAATTCAAACTGGTCCCTTCTTAGAGCAACTTCTCTGCAACAAGATGGCGATCGCGCCCCGCCCGGTCGGGCGACGCTCCGCTGCAGCCTCTGCTTCGGGCGACGTCGATTGAGCGCGCCATCGATTCCCGGGCGCCGACAACAAATGACGGCGCACCTGCGACGCGGCCGCCCTCGCGCTCTGCCCTCGCGCTCTGCCCTTTGCTGCCGTCGCCCTCCGCGCGCGCCCCATCCCAACGCTGCGTGCCCTGCGAGGAAGCGACACATGCGGATCAACAAAGCGGAAATGCATAATCGTCGTATATGATTCGATTCTTCAAGAACCACTCAACTGATAAGATAAATGTATTTAAACTGCAAATGGGCCTAATCCGGTGGCAGCTAATTACATAAATAACATAATATAGGTCATATACAAATTATATAATAATAATAGTACTAATAATAATGATAATGATAATGATATAGGAACTGTCTGATTAATTAGATCGCTGGTGAGGTAGATACCTTCTAATAATTAAATAGGGTCAATTGAAGGCGTTGCCTGGTATCCAAAATGTTTGATAAGAGACCACACCTTTAATTTAACGTATTTAACTGACTGATTCATAAAACATTATAGAAGCTTCTTTTTCTTAAGGTAATGTAATCTGGACTGGACGGCACTGGACAGCACTTCACTTCACTATGCGCCTTTAACCACTTCCTTCACTATTTCTCTGCTCTATACTGCACGACACCTCACTTCACAATATGTCACTTATGCATCACTCTATAACCTACTATTCTCAGTTAAGTCCCTCATTTACTTAGTAATACCCTAAATTAATTTCCTAAACTGTTGAACGCTTCGAGGAAAGGATTCAAAGGTTTTTACAGGCAATCGATTCCATTCGGTTATCGTTCGATTTGTGGAAGAAAATTTCCCGACATCCGTTCTCTGCGGTCTTAAATATATTGTGTACTTGATGATGCCTGTGATTATTGAATCTACTCATATTAGAATATAAAAATAAATTTCTAATAAATAATACTAGTAGAAATGAATGAATTATATTAATATTACTCATCTCTGATGGAATAACGAGTGGATACCATGACTATCTGGCAGGCAGTAAAACCACTGATCCGGTAATTACTATTAATTCCTAGTTAGGTAAAGAAAATTTGGTCTGTGATAGATATTTATTAGAAGAGGCTTCATTCGTTGAAATTTTATCTTCACATCATCAACAAAGGAGTTTAATGCCTGGATAGTGCGCAGAGTGTAGCATGTTATTGCTTTCTATCCATATTTTGCTCTTCTTTCTTAAATATTTGAAGGATTCTATTAGCCAAATCATCTATCCTTCTATAGTGTAAGGATCAGTGCATTTGTTAACATAATTTTACTGACGGCCATAATATGATCATTTTTTTAATTACGAGTTACTACTCTTAAGTAGATAGGATTAAATTTAACGTGAACCATAGGTGTTAACGTATTTTTCACGTTAAATTTAAGCCAAACCTGCCCTTGTTCATTTGAAGTACTTTTTGCATATCTTACAGCTTCAATAATTACCTGCACACAGTACAAGTCTCTCACAGGGGGTTACTTAATGTTATGCATCTGGTGATATTATGGTAATTCAGTGTAGAAGGAAATTTAGTATTGCTAAGAATTGTTTTCTTCACCAAAAAAATTTATTTTAATTTAAGACAACAGTTAAAATATTGCAGTAAATTTCACTCTACTAAACGTCTGTTTTATTAAAGTACATTGCTTCGATGAGTTATACATTATCTCGTTTTTTCTGAACTGTTCTTTATGAATTTTGAAGTGAATACATTCTGTTGGTTTTAATTTGATTTCCAGTATTTCATCTTCAGTTATTCATCTCGTAAATAAAATCATACACACTGCAAATTTGGTATTCCCAATTATAGTTATTGGATAACATTTACAATCCATTTCAAAAAATTGGTTTTTCTCAATATTACATTGCATAAACAAAACATCAATATTCTTACAAAATCTGTAAACAATAAATTATGTTAAAATATATAATGGTACGCCGAAAGATTTCTATTTAATGTGGGGGACTTTTCAAAACGAAACGTCTAGTACAGTTTGTTTATTTTCTTTTAATTAGTTGCAGTCCATATTTGTTGTGCATGAGTTAAACTATGCCACAACCCTTCTCGCACATTCCTATGGAATATACTCGTACACACAAGAAATTAAGGATCACATACATTTTGCCCTCAATCCTCGGAGGCAATAACACCAACTACGAACACAGACAGCTATAACGGCCCACTATCTTCCACAAGACCCAGCGTGAGTGATTATAACCGAAATGGAATGAAAATCCCATCACCCTATCAGGTTTGGTAACATATTTCACCAATTAGCTACACGCTACAGGTTGGGTTAGCAGAACACCTACTTTGAAGCCGAGCTAATCATGCCGTACAATACCAAGAAACATATCACTGTCGAAGTCAATTCATATATAAATCGTCCCTATTAAAAATATCGGATCAAATGCCGCCCCCACGCATATAATATTTTATTAAAATGTCTGTTTTACCGCCGCGCAGGGTGCTCCCAGTTGGCCACGTATTATTCCGATGCGTTGGCGTATTGCACCGTCCGAAACTAAGATAATTATTCTCAATTTATTCCGAATACGAGCCACACGCAGCAATTAATTTTAATTGCACGCAATAATTGGTGCAAGTTTATGGACTTGCTGGCGTGCGTGGCTGCTGTGCGCGACCCCGCCACCGCCCCCCGCCACGGCCCCCCGCCCCGCCGGCCCCGCCCCGCCGGCCCCGCACCGCTCCAGCGGGCAATGCGCCAACCGTGAGCTCGCCCCCGGCAATAACTTCGGGACGTATCACTGAGCAATAGCATATGTTTACGCCGCACTTGCGTAATCTGTGGACTCAAGCGTGCAATGCAAGTATGTGTATGCAGTCTTCTCAGTGCTGCAGATGTTTCTGTGTCTCTTGAATCAGATCATGGAATTATAATGTAATAAAAATATATGCTAGTCATCACCAATTTTTAATATAATATACATACTTATTCCAATTAGTATCTAATTTTATCTAATCAAAATATTTTTTCAAGTAAGTAAAACATGCACCAAAAATTAATTCTCATTAGTTTTTCCTAATTTATTCGTTATGAAAAAAGTAGTACACATTTTTTATTTGAAATTAATTTCTATATAGCTAATTATTTCTTTGTTTGTGTGTACTGAAGACAAAGAATGACGTGCAGAACAATTGAAATAAGTTCATTTTTGTAAAAGCCGTTACTATGAAGACACGCAAAACGTGCTGAAAGTGAACGATTCTTAAATGTTTAGATAAACCTGTTAATACAACAAAGAAAACAAAATACTGCCGTCTGATTACATCGGCTACTACTAACTTTCATGTAAAATAGTGATTTGGGTGCGTGTGCTTGAATTAAATAAAATGATTCTCAATAAACCTGTCTGAAAAATTGTGTATGATGCACGCGGTAAAAGAGATTTTATTTTGCTCGTAGGAGTGCGATACTCGGTCTTATCAGTCTCAGGTCGCAAATTTTCCTACTTGCAAAATAAAATGCCACTTTTACTAGTTGAATCATAAATAACTTTTTCCATCTCAGCCGACAGTTCGTGCTTTTCTATCAGAGCGAGTCTTTGCCAAGCCCTCCCAGTCACGTGGCCAAGAGACCTCGGCAAGGTATTCTTAAGATTACCAATTAGACTTAGTATATACCATTTTGTTCTCCCAGACACGCACACCTATCCTGGAAGATCATTTTTAAATTCCTCTGCAGTCTGTAGCGGAACATCATGACCTCAAACAAATATTTTCCGTGACAAGAAAACACTTCTGCTGATAGACTCGGAAGGTTACGCGCTTGTCTGAAAACATGCGTTGCAGTTTCTAAAAATCAATCGAAAGAGTCATCTACAGATCTTTGCAACAATCTGTGTTTAGATAGCGCAGTATGTATTCGCTTCCCTGTACATCATTTCACAAATGTGTGTTTTTCTTCATTGTGGAACAACATAAATATTTGTTTAACGGCTGTGCTCTCTCAGCAGAATGACAAAAGCATCATATTACCATGGTTCAGAAGACGCTGTGTGATTCTATATCCTAAAATACCCACCCGCATTTTATATCATTATTTGTTTCTCTGATCCTAATATAGAGCAAAATTCCGGGACAAGTGGGGTGTACAGAAAACCCTCTCAAGGAGAAAAGCCAGTTTTGATTTTGTACTGCTTTACAAGGAAATTACTGAAAAAATGAGCATTCTCACTCTGTACTACATTTTGTATTCCATCCAGTTCAAACTGGGTTTTCATTTGATTCTCCCTCGTATCATTGGTAGAATCCATTGCCAAGAAATCCAACCAACCGCCTTTTGTTGGAGTAGTGACGGGAGAAGTAGTATAAAACAAGATTTATAATTTTTTTCACTTAACGCGCAAGAAACTAGCAGAAAATACCTAGGATCAATCTCAAAATAAAGAAATTTAAGCTATTAATTAATATAAAATTTAATAGTTTAATACTTGAATAATATAGAATTTTAGCGCCACACGTAAGGTAGCTACGTTATGCACTAACATTCACGTGACGAACCTCCAAGTCATAACGTCTTACCTTAGGCCTAAGGTACGACCCGATACCTTCATAAATAGTGTACGCCTGTAGTAGTCTCTACGGTCATCTTACATGCGGCAATTGGTCACCTAAAAACAGGAAAAGTTGAATTTTTCAAACTCTAATAAACCAATTCTCGTATGTGAGGCAATTACAATTATTCCTTACCAACTCCACAGAAAGAATTAAATGGATATGATGGAGAGGTGACAGGAAAGATTTTCGCCAAAATGTAGTTCAGAATATATCTTCGGGATTGTATGTCTTATGCTCAAAGCGAACGCCGTTTTAAAATATTTTTTATATTTTTAATAAAAGACGATTCAAAATTCCAGACTGCATACTCATTACGAAGGGCCACAAAATCTAAATCTCCGTGCACAATGAATATTTGTTATTCTGTTGAATCGAAATGTGTTTTAAATGACTCACCAATAGCCAACATTCTTTGATGTAGAATGCAATTTCTCTGTTCAATGCTTGAAATGCTTCCATTGTTATAATGCATAACGAAATGTCGCAATTGCTAAAACTCTTCTGAACGTTGTTCATTATGACCGTATGAAGGCGTTAGTCACGTGATCAATAAAGTTCAAGAATATCTCCTTACGCCTGGTGCTAAAACTCGCTAATAAGCACCTGTACTATACAATTCTCTTAAAACTTCTTCACGTTATCCAACAACAAAATTTAATAAAAAACGATGAGGCCATTTTTTTGAAAATATTGAAAATGTTGCAGGGACTTCATGAAAAGAACCTTCCAAAATTGAAATGTAGGTTTCAAAATCATGGAGCAGCGACATCCGCCAAATCGATTGGGGAATATCAAATTTAGAAAAAAAAAATTGGCTGAACGGTTTAGCCGCTAGCGTTGTTCTCAGACGGACAGAAAACCGGACAGATGTTTTCCAGTCATTCGATTTTTGGGTATCAAGGACCCATAACAATGGATTCTGGCTACACCACGGTTAGAGATTTTTTCCCTAAATTTAGCAACTGGATTTTTCCGCTTGTTCGTTTCCAAGGCCTTGTAATAAGAGTTTTTTCCCTACTCCGAGTGGAGAAAGTAAGAATTGTCGAACAATGTTATCGTTCTACTTATAAATTACAAGTTACGCGAGAACAGTTGGAAACCATGGACTATTATTCCCTTTGTTGGCCTGGTTCTCAACGAACGTGGTTGCGATCAAACACAGACTTTTGGTTCATTAGGAGCTCCGCTTTTGTATGCGATGGACCCCGTTGTGATTTGTCAATTTCGGGAATTCGTTCTCGAACGCGTTTAACGTGTCATCCGTTGCCAAAGCTGATGGCGTGACTTTTCTGCAAAACATATGCCCAGTCCCAAACAACTCATGTGCGGGAGATCCAAAAGTGATTTCGCTCTACGCTCTTCACAAAATTGTAAAATAATAGCAAAGGGATTATTTATATTCTTGATTAATAAGAAGTACCTTGCGTATTCAAATTGCTACTTCAGACTAAAAACTACCGTTCCTGTTTTTTTCTTGTCGACGTTTTTATACTAAATAAAGGGAAGTGTCTCTAAAATTGTGTACAAGATATTAAAGTATTTCTTACAAACAAAATCCTATCGCTTATAGCAACTAATTTTCCACTCTTCTACACACTCTCTTACGTTGAACTATTTTATCATCTATCCATCCGCTGCTGCCTTGCATCATTAAAAACAAGAAGTTAAATGTTTATTTATTCATAATTAAAAACAAAGAAATAAACTAATAGGTCATTTTTTAAAGCACTACGTTTGCTTCTATTGACATGACTGCTGATCATCATACACAATTTCTAGACGAATTACATTCATTAACTAGACACATCTATAAATAAAAAAATTATCGTTAATTTGACTTCTACTGCATTATTTTGCGATGTACACCGTCTAGGGTCTCAATCTCTCGGTCATCTAAATTTCAATATGCATATTGTAAAATATACGGTTGCCAGGAATGCATTGCGCGCATGACTTCCAGGCTAGCGAGGTACAACCCGTATCTCACCAAATTCTCTCGTCAGAATACCATCCTGTGAGCAGCAAGTGGATGAAGTCATTGGACTGCGGCGGTAATTATACAGAGCTAATGGGTACACCCAGGAATGATGCTCGCTGTGGGTTCCACATACATCGTTCCGCATGGAGGAGAGTGCTCTGACGTCGAACGATCAATTATGGAAATTGCCACCGACAATCTGTCGGCGCCCCTGTAGTACACTGCTTCGCGAAAGTAAAAGCGCGAGATCGGTAAGTCACGTACACCGCTTAGACGCACGCAGGACCGAAAGAAAGCAAAATTGTTGGCGGAGGAAACAAATTATTTTAATTAAGAATAATTTTTCAAAGAGTGAAGGTAAAAGAAAAGTTGTAGTGAAAAGAAATACTCGAAGAAGGCCAATTGCCAAACTTAATGTGCAAAATAAAAAATTACATGTATTAAAATATTAAAATCGACTTCCACAATGTTAAATGCAAGACGACGTGATAATTGATAACGAAAAAGGTAGGGAGACGCGTAATAAAGGGTATTTTGTACCTGATCAATTGAGGCTTCATTTCGTTTTTCGTCTATCTCAGGAACTATTCGTCTGATTGGAATTTAGTTTGCACCTATTAATTTCTCTTAAAGTGTTCTACTTATACCCTCAATTTCAAAAGACAGCGTTAAAATTAATATTTTTACAAATTTGGCACGTAATGGGGGGAGTGTTTTGTACTTGATCACTTCAAGCTGAATTTTGTTTCTCGTCTATCTCGGAAACTATTCGTCTGATTGGAGTTTGCTTTGCACCAATGAATTTCTTTTAAAGTGTTCTACTTGTATACGGAATTACAGATACCAGAGCTGAAATTAATATTTTTCGAAATTTGGCACGTACGGGGGTGTCGTTTTGTAACTTGATCAGTTGAGGTTCCTTTTGTTTCTCGTCTATCTCGGAAACTATTCGTCTGATTGGAATTTGCTTTGCAGCAATGAATTTCTTTTTTGAAGTGTTCTACTTGTATACAGAATTACAGATAGAAGTGCTGAAATTAAAATTTTTTGAAATTTGGCACGTAAGCGGGGGTCGTTTTGTAACTTGATCAGTTGAGGTTCCCTTTGTTTCTCGTCTATCTCGGAAACTATTTGTTTGTTTGGAGGTTGGTTTGCACCATTGAATTTCTCTTACAGTTTTCTACTTATACTAGAAAATTTCAGATAGCAGCGCTGAAGTTAATATTTTTCCAAATTTTTCAACTATTTTGTATTTGAACATTTGTACTTCATTTTGTTTGTCGTCTATCTCGGAAACTATTTGTTTGATTGGAGAACAAGACAAATATATGAAGAAGAGTGGAATTTAATGAAGGAAGAATTAAGCAATATTTTTATTTCTATTCCCTGTTTTATTAATGTTCATATTTTCTCTAAATCTAATTTGAATCTTGTTCAATGGTTAGATATAGCTAGTGTATGCCTATATTTTTCTAAGACATGATATCAAATGGTATGTAATGTGTTTTTTTTCTGTGTAACAGTAGAGTAACAATATTATATTGCCTGTCGGTACAAGTATATATTTATGCATGTATGCACGAATGCATGAACGTTTATATGTATCTGTATATAAATAGCTAGCCCCTAAACTCTTATGGTGTCTCGCGTTCTCAGTACATAGGTAGCCCTCTACGTTGCGAGTTTTCGAGACAGGGGCCCGTTCCCTTCCCTTTATTGATTCAATTGAACTAGATGTCGAGTTATAATCCCCCTCTTTCTGGCAATTTGAGATAGCATGTAGGTCCAGCTTCCTTTTTCCCAGTTTTCTTGCTTTTGAGGTACCACGTAGAGCCATATCCGCTACCCCGACCTTTGTGGTAGGGAGGGCAGGTTGAAAAGATAAGTGTTATGGTGAGATTCATTTGATCATAATTCATAATTATTGGACCTCTCCCCATAATTATTATTGAATCAATAATCGCATCATGCCACAATACACTAGATCATGGATTTATATCGCTTCGGTGCAGCATGCATTTCCCTCCTACGCAAGCTCTTACATCTCCCAAGCAGCAAGATCATTCTTCAAAAGGTTATGAATGATGTCTAGGAAAGTCCAACACGATAAGGCACGTGAGTAAACAACCTATATTAAGAGGGACTCAGAACCGCAATCCATGGGACTCTCAGCAGTACGCGTCGCCGCCTACAAAATTATTGCCGCATTAATTAACACAAAAGATAGCTCTTCCTTGACTTTCAACAACACATTACGTAAAAAACCTGTTAAAATCCCAGAATAAAAATTGAGTAAAACATTTTTACAAGTCTCTATCATCTGACAGTAATAGAAGCATTTCCCTTCACATCTGACTTGCTGCCAGGTGTATTCCAAGAACAGTTTTGATGTCACACCAGATACAACACCAAAATACGGAGATAAAGCGGAAGTAAAAAAAACAGAAAATAAGCATTTTAATAATCTACAGGTCCACGTTTTATTCACAACATTCGACGTGGAACTCGTGGTATTTGACCCAACCTCGCACGACCCGCCGGCTCACCTCAGCCCGGCGAACACATCCATCACAGCTACCGCGCGAGCCGCTTACGATCGAAATCGCCCGCTGACCACTATTATCGCGACCGTCGCGCGCTCCGCGTGGGATCAGGCGGCGACGGAAGCGCCCCGCCCGCCCATTAAGCGGAGGCGCGTGTCGACGCGACGGACGCGGAGGCGGCGAGAGGCGCCTGTTTATTACGCAGCCGCCATTACCGCAGCGGGTAACCGGAAATTAAGAGCAAAAATCCGCCGGCGAACCGGGCAGCGCGGCCGCGCCCGCACGCAGCTCACGGGTCGCCACGAGACCCTGGCGAACTCTCGCCGATGGATTTGGTTTTCGCAGCCAGAACGCGCCAATAGGCGGCTCGGAAATGCGTGGGTTCGGATTTATACTTCGCACGTAAAAGCGCCACGTTTCTTCGAAAGGGTTCGCGATTTCCAAGTCTGATTAATACACCGACCCACGGCGGGGGGATGGAAGAGAATTCGAGGGGATAACCTATATTTTTATGAAAAATTGTTTTCTGTTATATAATGTATATGATGTAATAATTAAAAACAACCCCTGTATCTGTCGTAAATATAATTACAAATACTAATGGATCACACCTCTGCCCCGTACTAGTGGAAAAAACGTTTTCGTAGTTTTAGGACCAGTGAGTAACAAGCTAATAGAGCCTGACAGAATATCTATTATAGATTGTTTTGCTTCTTGCTTTTGCAAACTCCGAGGGCGAGCACTCTCTTTATCTGCCTGTGAAATATATACGTAGTTCCCTGACAAAAATCGGAATTATCGATATTAGTTAGAGATTACTATAAGAAGGGATCGCATTGGCAGCTACGGCTTGGCAATTCTCTATCACCATTAAATTGTCAATGTCCTAAGGCATAAACCCAGTAAACAAAACTATATTCTTCAACAAATATTTTAACCTAGACACTTGTGAAAATTAATAAATAGGATTTAAATGACTGTACAAGAGACAAAGAATTTAGATATAAATACGGGATAACTGTGAGAGATGACTGAAACATCTCTTTAAAAAACTAAATGAAAAACCTTGAAACTTCCCGTCATTTAAAGTAGGAAGTACAAGGTGTCATAATAAATTCATAATTTCGCTGAAATAAAAAACCGTTAAGATTCTCTGAATTGTATTTGGTAATTTCGTGAAACTTTTATTACAATTATTCACGAATCCTAGATAGTATTTTTCTTTTTTTGAAAGTATTACAAATAAAAAATCTTTATAATAGGTGACATCGAGAAAGTTTAATAATACCTACAAGATATACCCCCTATCTATATCGCATAAATTCTACAATACGGATCATAGGTTTTGGAAACGTAACATATTCGTTCTGAAATATCAAGTACCGTCCTGATTACGTGAAAACATTCCCTTCGAACCGCTCCACTTCCTTCAACCCTCCGACTCCACCCCTCCACAGAGGCCCCGGTGCGCCTGCCCTCCGCCCTGGCTTCGCAATGCACCTCTACCCTCTGTCGATGGCCCGCTTTATACAGATGATGGATGGCCCGGCAGCTGTCTTTATTAACAGGTGGCGCAGCGCCCCGCCCCGCCCCGCCCGGCCCCGCCCCGCCCCGCCCCGCCCCGCCTCCGCCCCACCCCGCCCCACCCCGCCCCACCCCGCCCCACCCCGCCCCGCCCTGACCCGCCTCCGCCCCACCCCGCCCCACCCGCCTCACCCCGCCCCCGCCCCTTCCGGCGAGCTCCAGCCGCCTCCTCCTCCCCCTCCTGCACCCTCACACCCTCCCTCTCTCCCTCCCCTCTCGCTCTCCCTCCCCTCCCGATGCCACGGTCCCCGCCCGTATTTCCCAAACCGCAGTCACCGTCCCCGCAGTTGGCATCAAAGTCTCATCATCCTCTTTACTCTTTGATCCGCCGCCGCCCTCTTCCACGTTTTCCTCGCCCTCACCCGCCTCCCTCCCCCTTCCCTGGAGGATCTTAACCCCGTTTCCGCAAGCGCCGTTCCCGCCACATCTGCAGGCTTCACAGTACCTCCACCCACGTCCCCGTCATCGCCAGCCCTCTGTCCCTCATCCACCCTCCTCCCTCCCCCTCTGACGTCCTCAATACCGACACACACACACATACGCGCTCGCCTCCGGGCGCGGCGCTGCCGATAAAACGTGGACAGGTGCGTGGTCGCTGAAACCGCCGCGACATCCAGCGGTGGAAATGGCTTTTTTTGCAGAATTGGATACACGGTGGCAGAATCCGAACAAAGGGGACGGCTCCGATACTAAATAACAACGGGACAGGCCGGCGACGCCTGTCGAGTTGCACAGAGCGCTAAAATTCTTTTGAAAAAGTTAATGCTCCGGCAGGGATGCTCCTAGTTAAATGGTGTCAATTGAGTTGACACCTTTCATTTTGTTTCCAGTCTTCTCTTTGGTCTTGGACTCTCTGTGTAGGATGGTATTCTATTTTCTTTCTTTCTTTTTTTCTTTTTAATTGCATTCACAATTTACTTGCTAACAAAGTATGAATTTATCACTTAGACAAGATGTATCACTTAGAAATATTTCCATCATATTACGAGAAAAAACTATTTGAAGAGTTTACAAACAGAGTGTTATATGTTTTAAATTTTGAAGTAATTGCTTTACAGTAATTGCTCAGCAGTATAGCTCTGAAGAAGGCCACAGCAAGATGGCCGAAACGTCAGCACAATTGACCGGCTCATCTCGGATAGCCAAGAATGTATTGACTCCGGCCGCGGAAGCCAACGAACCCTAGTACTTGCTTTACTTTCGAAAACAGCTAACTCATTTGAATAATCAGTTTTTTTATGTAATAAATAACCTTCTTAGAAACGTCAAAGACTGATACAAAAGTTACCAATTTAGAAACATTTGCATGTGCCACTTATAAATTAGTGAATAAATAATACAAATTATGAACAGTTTAGTATATACGAAACACACATCAAGTAAAAGTCAACCACTGATCCTGTGTATTCCTATCAGCATATATTTGTCTACTGAGGTGCAAGTTTTAGTAAGGGCGAACCACTGAATTTTTTTCAGAGCCTCACCTCCTCCCGTAAGGAATTAAATCTGTAGATATATTTTAACATTTTTTTCTATTACCATTTTTCGGTATTTTAGTTAATATTTCTTTATTCCTATTCGCGATGCTACACCTTTATCACCGCCACGTCTCTTCAACGTCGTATTTTACTATATTCTTTTAACATCCATCCATAGCTTCAAACAGAAAAAACTTCATTCACAAATTGTTCTAAAAATCTTAAAACTTAAATAATCGACATATCGGATGCCAGTTAAATTTGTTCTGCCTATTCCACTTATTTCTCATTTTAAGTCAGATGTCTTCCCATTACATTATATTTCAAAAGCTGCTATGTAATATTTAATAAATGCGCGTATACAATGTATTTTTAAAAAAATTCTTCAAAAACGAGATAAAAACTTATCATAGCAATAAAAAGGTAGTAAATAAAATGATTTTCAAAATCACGTTTCCTTCTTTAATATTTTCTTTACATTTATAAATTGATTTTTCAGTCTTGTTTATATTTCCCCGCGATAATCATGTGGTTACCTGTTTTCTTCTGTTTTGATGCGTTTTCTTGGCGTACCTGCATTGTGACATTCGAACTTTCCAGATAGTATTCCCCCGAGATCTGCACCGTCTCCCGTATCGAATCCAACCCCGTTCGCCATCCCGACCCGTCTTCTTGTTTCCATCACTTGTGCCCTCACCCCACCCCCACCACCCGCCCTCGTCTGAGCCGCTATCGCAGTTTTCCCCCTCCCAAGACGTCACCAGCCTCACCAGACATCGTGCTCCCAGAATGCCAGAGTGCACCGAGCAACTGCTGAATTAGCAGCCATTGTCGACGCGATGACAGATGAACAAACGGAACAAAAGCGAGAACAATTGACTTCACAAATTGAATAAGGAAACGAAAGGTTTATTAGAGCGAAAAGGGAGGACTTAACCGATTTCAGCGCGTTTCGAGAACAAGACCACGTTGTTACTTAGAAGAGGAAAAGTCAAACTAATTTGGAAAGTGTCGGACAAGAGATAGGAGCGTGAATAAATATTCCAATTCGTTTTGCCGCATTTCAACACCAAAACGAAATTGGTTCAATTATCGCTTGAATTAATGTATTTTATCTGCATTTTCAAAATGCAATTTCATCTGTCGATCAACCAATCTAGAGAAATCCGCAATTAATTGCTCTTTAGCCGTTGCGTTCAAAATGCAGCTACTGAGCAAATAATTTGCTGACAAGTGATAATTTACCAACAACTCACAGAGGGGTTGTATCAAAATGTTTTTCCCAAAAAAAGAAGAGGTCCATTTAACGAAATGAGGTTTCTTCTTCATTATTCCAAATGCTTTTTACATTTTTTTCATCATTTTGTGTTATTTGTAAGCTTGATCAATGTACATGATTATTGTTTACAGGAAAACTATAAATTTATAACATATACATGTTATTGCAATCTTAGTTATTACATAAATAAACTAATTAAGTACAGTTATTTTAAAACTAGATATACAACAAGCATTTATATTTCATGGGGAAAGTAGTTATGTCATTTTTTCTCGAAATATTTTCTTGTGACTCGGTACGGTGATTTCGGTATGGATATTTTCCTTGTATATGCATTTCTATTTCTTTATAGCGTTGTCACCTTGATCCTTCGATCTTAAATTTTGGGTCCATTGTGATTTAAAAATATGTTCACAAAACTTATATCATACAAATACAAATTATTCATTTTAATAAGATACTTCTGAGTATCAATATTTGTGTTAAGAATAGAATAATCTTTTCTGACTTTTCGATCGCGGGTATAGATTCCTCCCTTGGGAGATGTCCATAAACTACATATCGCAAATTTGGAATATTTTTAATACCCCTTCTCCATTTTATAATGCACCCGTAACGCCCGTTCGAACCCCCCAAAATAATCACGTAACACTTGCGACAACACTCCCCGTGTAAATGCAAAAAGTGAAAGTAAATTAGAGCACAGTAAAAACCAAATTATACTAAGTGACGGAAGGACACATTTGCGAAAAAGATTATCACAAACCGTGCACACACCATCGTCGATGACGCATGAGCGAGAGTCTACTGCCCCAATTTAAGTGGATTCTAGAACACACTGTATATCAGTTTTGCATATTCTCTTCGTAATATTACAGATTCATGAAAAAATTGTGAAAAAATATTTGTATTTACTGTAAAAATGTATATTCCTTAACATTAAATTTATTTATGTTTTGAAAATAAATTAATTAGTGAATATTTTAATATTTTAGTACAACATTTAAGACAAGGAATTAATTCACCAAATGAGGAAAAATTGAAAAAAAAAATCAATTAAACGAAACACTATGCTGATAGTCCCTGTAACACACGGTACCGCTACCTCAGACCCCCTCCCCCTATTTAGCGTTACGTACTTCATGGACGATTACGATATCGATACTCGTGTGAGAACCGCGTGCCCCTTTTGCGATGCAGCCGGCAGGGTACCGGGAGGCAGAGCCGGCGCTAAACAATTTTGGGCCCGGGGCCATGCTGAAAAAATGCGAAAAGTTGTGTCAAGAAATTATAGGAGTTATTTTATTTCAACAAATACAAAAAATTTCAACGTTTAATCTAGAAAAATAATTTGGAGATATATTTTAAATAAGATTTTTAAGAAAAAATGTTTAGCTATTTAATAACACAGTATCCACGGTGAGTTTAAAACACTAAAAATTGATTGAGTTTAGATAGTGTTTAATAAAATCCCTTGTTCTTCAAAACATGAAATAGTAAATATGGATTTCAGTAGAATCTATTTTAATATTAACGTCATTTGATTCATTTCCTATACTTCTATCCTATAAGTAACGACTATAATTAACTATTTAAAGTAAAGAAATTAATCGAAAATTTTATGAAATATGAAACTACCGGTAGTATATCGCGACCTATAAAAGTACGATTCGTATTTGTTCGAGGTGTAATTTATTTTCAATTTTTTTTACTATTTTTTCCTCATCAGTTCCATCAAAGAACCCTTTCACGAGCGGGGCCCGGGCGATCGCCTAGGCAGAGGCGTGGGCGGGCCGGCGCGCATGCGCGGCTCTGCCGTAGGTGGCGCGGTGCGTCGCGGGGAGCGCATTGTGTAGTCGCGCTACGCTCCGGTCTGCGGCGGCGGCGGCGGCTCCTGCGCGGCCAGCCGCCCAATCGGATTCCATTATGGCATTATCAGCGTATCGTGACATGTAAACAGGCCGTTATAGCGCCTGCCTAATCACTCGGCGGTCGCTCGGGCGAGTCAACGCCGCCATACCCCCCGCCGCCGCCCCCGCCGCCCTTGCCGCCCCCACCGCCGCCCCCGCCGCCCTTGCCGCCCCCACCGCCCCCGCCGCCCCCGCCGCCCCCGCCGCCCCCGCCGCCCCGCCGCCCCCGCCACCCCGCCACCCCGCCGCCCCCGCCGCCCCCGCCGCCCCGCCGCCCCCGCCGCCCCGCCGCCTCGCCGCCCCCGCCGCCCCCGCCGCCCTCGCCGCCCCCGCCGCCCCCGCCGCCCCCGCCGCCCCCGCCGCCCCCGCCGCCCCCGCCGCCCCCGCCGCCCCCGCCGCCCCCGCCGCCCCCGCCGCCCCCGCCGCCCCCGCCGCCCCCGCCGACCCACGCCCCGCCGCCCCCGCCGCCCCCGCCGCTTCCGCAGCGCCACCACTCGCCGTGAATGGAAGAGCGCTTCTCCACCGCGCGGCTCAATGGATTCATCGCAGTGGGGAAATATCACGTGTGGCTTGGAGCACCCGCGGCTTTTGTGTTGGTCTATCTTGATAGCCATTAATAAAATCAACGCTAAGGAAAGCGCGATTACCATTTTTTTACCATCACATTCTGTTGTCTGTCTGTTGTTATTTTTTATTCTGCAGCAAACAAAATCTCATGCAGGTGTAAGTTCACTTCTAAATGGGACTACCACTTGTTTGAGGTAATCCATCAGATTATTCTTTGTACTGATTTTTTGTTTGTTTTAATTACTTAAACAGGTAATTGATTTAGCCATCTATATAATCTATTGATAATTGATTTAGTGATCTATAGGGAGCAAATATGAATTGCTACTCCAATATATAAAAAACAATGTTTGTTTTCGATTCGTGCTTAATGCGCTGCCGCAACGTTCATCCGATTGATATAAAACTTTGTCAACTTATTGATTGCTCTTCCGGGAAGAATATAGGTATAGTCCGATGGGAATGTGCATATGCTCTCGCACATAGACGCGCGTTGATGATGATTTTATGCAGACTCAAGAGTCCTGATTATGGCGCTTTACGCCACGGCGCTCTCTCGGTAACCCCGCCGCACACTGAAGTACGATTATTAAGACGTCTTCATTGCGTATTCTGCCCCTGCTATTGTGAAATTACTCCCGGGAGAGACATGTACAGAGAGAGTAGCAGAGAGAAACAAACAGAAACAGAGAGTCAGAGAAAGAGACATAGAGAGACAGAGTGAGGTAGAGAGAGTCAGAGAAAGAGAGAGAACACCGACTGACAGTCAGAAAGAGACGGAGAGAGACGGAACCACACTCGCCAGAAAGTCTTTTGTCTATTGAAATTTTTTCAGAGCGTAGCGCAAAACGTGATTAACAGTCACGTGACCAGTAGCAGTGCAGTGTGGTACATTGCAATAGAGAAGCATTGCCGGGTCCACTAGTAAATTCTAAAATATATTTCGAATTGTATACTTACTATATTCTGAACAACTACATTCACAATATTTTATCATGAATACTTTAAGAAAGTAAATGTTAATAATGAATATAACTTTCTTTTTCTTTTTAAATTAGTAATAACTCTTATTTTCTGTAATCGTCTCTTGAAAGGGGTTGAAGCACTGGGAGTCTCTCCTTTACGGGGAGCCACTGCTTAAATGACAAGATAATTACAATAAATGGCCAACTTAATTCTAATGACTAATACGTATATAATCGTAAGCTTATGCTGAAAAACATTGTATAATGAGAAAATTTTATTCTAAAAAATCGTTCTTGATATAATAATATATAAAACAAAATATTCGAATGTTCAAGATTGTAATAGCATTTCCTCTTCCTACATTATATTGCCCATTTGAGTTTTAAAAATTGTATCACCAAACATTGTTGTTTTATTTTCAATTATTTATATTATAATTCGTTTTGATAATATATTTCTTTAAACATATTAATACCATCTATATGAATCTTTTCTAATGCAAAAAATATGTAATTGAATATAATGAATGCTAGACGAATAACACAAAAGAGAAATTCGATTAATTAGGACTTCCAAATTTCGGCAAGTCCACAATAGTGTTGATCAGTCCGTATTCGTCCAACAATTATGATCCAGAATTGAAACTTTTCTTCAGACAAAAACTACATAGACAAGAAATTAAGAGTTTCTCTATTTCTCTTTGAAAAATGTGTGCAATTGACAACATCATTTTGAGAAATGGCGTGAAATATTAACTTGAGATTTGTAATTTCTGTATTTACACTTAAATATACCACTCCAAGACTCTAATTGGTGACATTGCATGAAGGAAGTTTATTTTCATGAACGAATGAATAAATGAAATCAGAATGAAATACGAGTAATATAAGTTGAGATGCTAGTCAAAATAAGTGATTCACGTTGGGGAAGACGGACTGCTTTACACAATATTGGAAAATAAATGGACAGAAAGTGTACATTCGCTTCCTCGCTTTATACTCATCATCTTCAAGGAAAATATGTCTTAGAAAATTCTACTATGAGATTTTGAAACACAAAAACTTATCAGTTGTTGGAAGCACAAAAATTCGATGATATACAGGAGCTTTTCAATTACCCTGTGAACCCTACAAGAATGCGGTCACACACACTTTCAGAGAGAATTGGTCTTGAACTGCCAGAAACATTTCTTCGAAAGGCTACGGTTCACCGAATCTTCTCTGCCAGCCAATACTCGCAACCAATCTCTGTTCCAGGAAGAAAAATCTACTACGAGCAGATCGAAAAGAACAATCTACCACGCGATTTCATCATTCTTATTTTTTAAATAGGTTACTCACCCAACTTGTGTATGTGTACGGACGAATATTGATTGTCCTCGACGCAGTGTTGACGAGACGGTAGTGCCATGTGAACCTTACATCTAGGCACTGAGTGACGCTAGCTACAGAGTAGGGTCGATTGTAACCGCCAGCCATCATCTAGAGGTCAGCTGCCTTGGTACCACAGCAAACGGGTCATACAGTGCCATAACAAAGAGGACGTATCACCCAGACGTACGACATCTTTCCTTCCTCATCCTTGACCTATTCTCTCCCCTCCCCACACACACACATACACACACATACACCGACACACACGCTCACACAGCGACACATGCATACACACCGACACATGCATACACACCGACACACGCACACACACCGACACATGCATAGACACCGACACACGCATACACACCGACACATGCATAGACACCGACACACGCATACACACCGACACACGCACACACCGACCGACACACACACACTGGCACACGCACACACACTGAAACCCGCACACACACTGACACACGCACACACACCGACACTCGCACACCCCCGACACACGCACACACACCGACACACACGCACAGACACACTCCAACACACACAGACACACTCCAACACACACACAGACACACACTCCAACACACACACATACCCACACACCAACAGACAAACACAAACCGATCATATACCTCTTGATGAAACGCTAGATCCAGTGCCTATTTCCAAGTCGGTTTGGGTAATTCTGCCTTCTCTAGGTAATTCCGCTTCACACAGAACAGTCTCTAAGCTCCCCAAAGTTACACGGTTAGGTTGTTAAGGTACTTCTCCGGCATTTATCTGGTGTTGATCGGCGAATCAAAGAGAAACTACCTAGTAGAGCAACCGGCAGCAAGAATTTATCTCCAAATAGTGACTGAATTCGACCTAGCTCCGTGGATTGCAGGCGAGGGTAGGGCGAGGGTAGGGCGAGGGTAGGGCGAGGGTAGGGCGAGGGTAGGGCGAGGGTAGGGCGAGGGTAGGGCGAGGGTAGGGCGAGGGTACGGCGAGGGTAGGGCGAGGGCGGGACGAGGGCGGGGCGAGGGCGGGGCGAGGGCGGGGCGAGGGCGGGGCGAGGGCGGGGCGAGGGCGGGGCGAGGGCGGGGCGAGGGCGGGGCGAGGGCGGGGCGAGGGCGGGGCGAGGGCGGGGCGAGGGCGGGGCGAGGGCGGGGCGAGGGCGGGGCGAGGGCGGGGCGAGGGCGGGGCGAGGGCGGGGCGAGGGCGGGGCGAGGGCGGGGCGTGGGCGGGGGTGGGCGGGGCGAGGGCGGGGCGAGGGCAGGTGCGGGGCGAGGGCGGGTGCGGGGCGAGGGCGGGTGCGGGGCGAGGGCGAGGGCGGGGCGAGGGCAGGACAGCGAAGACGAAGTCCCCGAGGGGCTGTGCGGCCCGGCGCCTCGCCCGGGGCACCGCCGTAACTCTAATCCCGGTGGGCACCTGAGTCCACCCGCGCGCCCTCTTCTCTGCACTTGGCCCCTCCCCCGCCTCCCCCCCCCCGCCCACCGTCGTTCTCGCCCTCAGACCGCTAAGCCCTTCGCGTCTCCGCGCCCAATAGCGCGCCCTCCTTCCGCTCTCAGTTTGGTCACCAGCGGAGATTATCGTGGCGAACGAACAGAATTCGGAAAGGTTTTCGCGAAATTTCTCTTGCTGTCCGTATGATTTGGTTTTCTCAAATCATCTCACCCAGTACCAAGATTATGTTTCTTTTTCAAAATGACAGGTACAAAATTATGGGTAAAATAGCAAATGGGCAAGTGTATCCAACTTGTTTGCCTCGAATTTTCGTTTTCTCTTCACCATTCGTTCCTTTTTATTAAATTGCCAATGTACAATTTTTTCGTCTTCCTGTACATATTTTACGATTTGTTAGTGGGAGGTGGCAGTGATATTCCCCGCGGGATGAGGAGATCTAGCGCTGACCAACACGTCAGCTCGCAGTTTTTCGCCCACCTGCGTAGCACTGATCCATCATAGAAAGCTTTAAGCTTCCGATATATGCGGTAGTGTAGTGCATGTAACTGTAGATGTATGTAACTTAGGGAAGATAATAGGACAAGGAAGAAGAAGGAAATATCGAGCGCAGTCCGTGGCCCGTTACTTAAGGAACTGATCAGACATTTGAATTTGAATTTGAATTAATGCCTTATTTTACGTGGCGAGACTCGGGCCATCAGGCCCGCTCTTCCGTCTGACCACGCAAATTTCGCTACGCTCCTTTCAACAACTAGCAGAGGAAGGAGGTATTTCTTGGGCGAGAAAAAGGCGATTTTGAATTTAGCTCAGAGGCGTCATTTAGGCTTGAGGATCTTTTACATGCAAGTAAATCTACTAACATGGGACAGCCGGCTTTACTTCCCCTCCGAAGGAAGGCGTACGAAGGATTTATTCGCCCTGAAAAATCCACGGCTTCGATCGGGATTGAACCCGCCAACTTGGGTACAACAGTCCGGTACGCTAACCGTTACACCATCGCCGCCGCCGTTCGCCGTTCGCCCGATATTGATCGGGAAAACTGATCAGAGCAACCGGCCGCTAGAATTATTCTTTAGACGGCGGCTGAATTCGACCTACCTATCAAGCTAGTGTCGAAAATTCTGCCACTGGGAATATAGCCCTATTATCTGTTCACCCAAAGGAAAACCTGATGTAATGAAGAAATCTTTGTGCTACACTAAGCTTCTGATTGGACAACTCCTAGCGCACTACTTTCGATTACGCGAACAGAACACTCCGCCACTCCGCCAATTCAAATTGAATATCAGCTGTCATGCAAATGTCATGCTCATGCAACTACTTCACTTACGATTAATCTGCATCAGGAGGGAAAAAGTCATTCCTGTCCTGCATAAGATTTCTTCTCCCTCTTGTTTGAAACGCAAAACCGGATGTCAGTAATTCGTTCGCAATTGGTTCGCAAAAAGTTCGAATGACTGTTCGTAAGCTGCAACAATTTCGCAGCCGTTGGAGGTTCGTTTCTCAAGAAAAAGGAATGCACTTTGAAAAATGAATGACAAAGTTATCGTATGATTCAGTCACAAGTTTCTTCCGTTTTCTTCTCTTCTCTGTTGTTTGTAGTTGCCCTTGACGAGATCTCTTTCCTGACTTTCAATATGCTGGAAACGGAAATTCCATGAACTCTGCCGCAAGTTCAACGATTCACTTCACGACGAATTGCCATGCGATACCAATTCGAATTTTCCTCTCTTGTGTTTAATTACTGAAGGTCCAGCCACATTCTCAGACAATCTAAAACGAACTGCATAGCAGAGTCTAGCAGACCGATCAGCGCCGCGATCCCACGAGCCCCGACCCACGCGCCCGATATTTGTCAATCAGCACGTTCGTGGGCTGAACGGTCAGAGACACGTAACCTTATCGCACAGCCACATTTATGCAGTTCACAAGTGTCTCTTTTTCGAAACCGTTGCAATAGTTTTGACGCAAGTTTAATTTAACGAACGATGACAGATAAGTTGGTTGTTTTTCAGAGAACTATTTACTTAAGCGTAAGGATTCTGACAACAGAAGAGCGCATACTGCAAACCAATGAGAACCATCAAAACACACGAGTATATGTTTACATCAGGTTTTCTGTTTGCTTTAACGGATAATAGGACCTGCCGACCGTACGCAGTGCAGACACCCTTAGCCACCTAAGTTGGTCCTTCTTTGGCGCTCTATTATATCATACTTTTAGATTTTTTTCTTTTAATCGAACATTCAACAACTGATCGAAAGCATTTAAAAATATGTACACTTTAATAATCTGAGTTAAACACGCCCATCAGTTTACCTTTTCTCTTCAGTTCACATTCAGTGACAAGAAACCTCCTTCCCCACCACTGAATGGTGCATAGACAAACCTACGCGGATATTTGATATTTACTATTGACAGGAAATGTTACATTAAAACTGCTGGAAACCTACATTTAGCCGCCTAAACGCATTGTCTCTCATGTAGGAAGAATTGGTTTATTCGCTCTTCTTGGTGCCTATTCTTGCGAATATTCATAATTTTAAAATCACGAGACCCATATTAAACTCTGAATCGACGTAGCGAGGGCAGGGTTTGTGCGGGGGCGGAGGCTGGGGCGGCGGCGGGGCTGGAGTGGTGGCGAGTGAAGGGGCGGGACGGGGCGGGGGTGGGCGTGGCTGGGGCGTGGCTGGGGCGGGACTGGGACGGGGCGGGGGTGGGGCCGGGCGGGGTAAGGCGGGGCTGGGGCGGGGGCGGGAGCGGCGGTGGGGCCAGCTGCGGCGTGTGTGGGGGCGGGGCGGGGGCGGGGCGGGGGCGGCGGAGGCAAAAGGACCGGCTGCCCGGGCCGCGTCGCTCTCTCGCTTTTTCAATCTGACGTGGAGCGCGACGTCGACGGCGCCCGCGGCGGCGGGGCCAATCACGCGCCACTCGAACGGCCGTCTCGGCGTCCGCCCCCGCCCCCGCCCCCGCCACGGCGCCGGTCGACGGCCGCCCCATCAGGGCCAATTTGTCCCGCCTCGACTGACCCTTCCCCGCCTCTGCCGCCGTCCCCGCCCCGCCCCGTCCCGCCCCCGCGGGTTGTTTACTGAGGCCTCGGCCGCCCGCCCACGCCGACGCCGGCGCCGGCACCGATTCCTGACACGTGTTGGCGCGGTGCCGTCCCGCGGCCGGCGGCGCCGGTGCTTCGATGCCGGGCCACATATTCCTCGCGGGCGGGGGGCGCCGTCATGCAGCTGGACAAATAGCACAGCCCCCGGGCGCTTGCGGCTGCTCAATTTCCGAGATGGAGTAAAGGACGCATAAAGTCTCACTGAGTCGGACTATCCTAGCGGACAAGATGAAGCTGAACTTGCCAATCAATAAAGACAAAATATTTGAAATTCATGTTTATTTTTAACTGTTTTAAAGAAGTTTTAAGATAATTAAGTTCTTTGTAAGTCAACTGAAATTGCACATGAGCAATGAAAGTCGGAAGAGCTTACAAAAGTAAGGAATATTATCAGAATTTAATTACGTTGATTGACCAACTATTTAATTTTCATTTCTACATTTTCGTTCAAATCACTTAAAACACCTATACCAAATAATAGAAGAATCATGGAAATGCACTATGAATGCTATGTACAGTCTAATTTAACAAAAGGTCTCGCAGAGATGGAATGCAGATATGGACTCTAGTATATTCAGTTAATCACGTTAATGCAAATGCTTTTGCTATTTGAAAGAGGGGTAAAACAAACAATATGAGAAGTAAAATGGAATTAATATTGTATCTAAATTTTGTTTCTCAGTCAGCAGATATGAATACGTATACTTTTATTGCAAAAAATGTTTCGTTAGAAGCCTCTTCCATAAAAAAAAACAAATTATATCCTTAAATTTACTCACTAGATGAAAGAAGGAAGTTAAAATCCAGAAAATGTATAATACCTTTCAGTAATCTGATAAAAAATGTAAAATAACTGCATTGACAATTGTATTTTTTAAATATAAAATCTAGGTTTCATATTTCAATTCTACTATCACAAATCAATAAAAAACACAATATGGAAGTAAATTCACGGAAAATTTCATTATATAAAGTGTACTGTATTTGAAATAAAAAAACTAAATAAAAAATGTTAGTAATTCAGTATTGCAACAAGTAGTTTTCCCCCAAACGCAGAATATATTTTTTCTTGAAACGTATCCTCGAGTACCTTACGGAGTGGCTAAATGGAGGAAAAGTAACGGAAGTTCTTCATAAAAATGCGAAGTGGAGCAAGTCAAACAAATGGCACCAATGAAGGAAAACGATCCTTGAGTTGACCCCGCCGCTAGCCCGCGCCCTGTCACCACCGCGAGGTCCGGGCCAGCGCACGGCAGCGGCTCGGGGGCGGGGCCGGGGGCGGGGCGGGGGCGGCCGGGCGCAGCTGGCGGTCACCCTATATTGGCGGCCCCTTCCTCCGCCGTCCTTCAAATTGACGCAAATGCAATCAGTGACCCGGAACTCGGTTACATGAAAATTACAAACGTCCGCGTCGCACCCCGTAAACATATCGGCCCACCCTAACTGCTGGTATTGCCCCAATCTGTCTTTCAAATTGTCACAAATTCAGTGGAGCGCCGGCTGGGGTCTCCGCGCCCCATCCCGCCCCCGCTCACACCCGCCCCCGCCCCGCCCTGTCCCGCCCTGTCCCCTCCTTCAGCGCCCTTCCCCCACCCCCCCAGGGGGCCGCCAGCGCGCCAATCGGGGGAAACAAAAAAGTCCAATCGCAAGCGGCGCTCCCGAGGGACCGCCGACGCGAGGGGTGTGATCCTGCCCCGCCCGCCCGCCCCGCCCGCCGCCCGCCCGCCCGCCCGCCCGACCGACCGCCTGCACTCCCACCCGCCCACCCGCCCGCCCGCCTGCACGCCCACCCGCCCGCCCGCCTGCACGCCCCACCCGCCCGCCCGCCTGCACGCCCACCCGCCCGCCTGCACGCCCACCCGCCCGCCTGCACGCCCACCCCGCCCGCCCTGCACGCCCACCCGCCCGCCTGCACGCCCACACCGCCCGCCTGCACGCCCATCCGCCCGCCTGCACGCCCACCCGCCCGCCTGCACGCCCACCCGCCCGCCTGCACGCCCACCCGCCCGCCTGCACGCCCACCCGCCCGCCTGCACGCCCATCCGCCCGCCTGCACGCCCACCGCCCGCCTGCACGCCCACCCGCCCGCCTGCACGCCACCCGCTCACCTGCACGCCCACCCGCCCACCTGCACGCCCCACCCGCCCGCCTGCACGCCCACTCGCCCGCCTGCACGCCCACCCGCCCCGCCTGCACGCCCACCCCCGCCCGCCTGCACGCCCACCCGCCCGCCTGCACGCCCACCCGCCCGCCTGCACGCCCACCCGCCCGCCTGCACGCCCACTCGCCCGCCTGCACGCCCACCCGCCCGCCTGCACGCCCACCCGCCCGCCTGCACGCCCACCCCGCCCGCCTGCACGCCCACCCGCCCGCCTGCACGCCCACCCGCCCGCCTGCACGCCCACCCGCCCGCCTGCACGCCCACCCGCCCGCCTGCACGCCCACCCGCCGCCCGCCCACCTGCACGCCCCCGCCCGCCTGCACGCCCACCCGCCCGCCTGCACGCCCACCCGCCCGCCTGCACGCCCACCTCGCCGCCTGCACGCCCACCCGCCCGCCTGCACGCCCACCCGCCCGCCTGCACGCCCACCCGCCCGCCTGCACGCCCACCCGCCCGCCTGCACGCCCACCCGCCCGCCTGCACGCCCACCCGCCCGCCTGCACGCCCACCCGCCCGCCTGCACGCCCACCCGCCCGCCCGCCCACCTGCACGCCCACCCGCCCGCCTGCACGCCCACCACCGCCCACCTGCACGCCCACCCGCCCGCCTGCACGCCTACCCGCCCACCTGCACGCCACCCGCCCACCTGCACGCCTACCCGCCCACCTGCACGCCACCCGCCCACCTGCACGCCCACCCGCCCGCCTGCACGCCCACCCGCCCGCCTGCACGCCCACCCGCCCGCCCGCCTGCACGCCCACCCGCCCGCCTGCACGCCCACCCGCCCGCCCGCCTGCACGCCCACCCGCCCGCCTGCACGCCCACCCGCCCGCCTGCACGCCCACCCGCCCGCCTGCACGCCCACCCGCTCGCCTGCACGCCCACCCGCCCACCTGCACGCCCACCCGCCCACCTGCACGCCCACCCGCCCGCCTGCACGCCCACCCCGCCCGCCTGCACGCCCACCCGCCCACCTGCACGCCCACCCGCCCGCCTGCACGCCCACCCGCCCGCCTGCACGCCCACCCGCCCGCCTGCACGCCCACCCGCCGCCTGCACGCCCACCCGCCCGCCTGCACGCCACCCGCCCACCTGCACGCCCACCCGCCCGCCCGCCTGCACGCCCACCCGCCCGCCTGCACGCCCACCCGCCCGCCTGCCTGCACGCCCACCCGCCCGCCTGCACGCCCACCCCGCCCGCCTGCACGCCCACCCGCCCGCCTGCACGCCCACCCGCCCGCCTGCACGCCCACCCCGCCCGCCTGCACGCCACCTCGCCCACCTGCACGCCCACCCGCCCGCCCGCCTGCACGCCCACCCGCCCGCCTGCACGCCCACCCGCCCGCCCGCCTGCACGCCCACCCGCCCGCCTGCACGCCCACCCGCCCGCCTGCACGCCCACCCGCCCGCCTGCACGCCCCACCCGCCCACCTGCACGCCCACCCGCCCGCCTGCACGCCCACCCGCCCGCCTGCACGCCCACCCGCCCGCCTGCACGCCCACCCGCCCGCCTGCACGCCCACCCGCCCGCCTGCACGCCCACCCCGCCCACCCGCCCGCCCGCCCGCCTGCCTGCACGCACACCCGCCCGCCTGCACGCACACACCGCCCGCCTGCACGCACACCCGCCCGCCTGCACGCCCACCCCGCCCGCCTGCACGCCCGCCCAGCGCAGCCCCACTGAGAAAGGTCTCAGTCTGGCAGTCACGTTGGCAAACTACGCCTAGTACGCGACGGCTTTCGGACAACCAAGAATACTGCGATTTATGCAAGTCTGCCTCTGGCAGATATCAACTGTTGACGGTTTCATCCAATAGGGAGCTTCAACTTTCACCATAATGACGTCACTCTACCCCTGCCAGGGGTAGAGTTGCGAGAATCGCTGTAGAGCTTCTGACTGCGGCCGCTGACGCTTAAGCTTTCATTTGACATATTTAACTGCATCTAAATGTTCCATCTCTATCCTTCGGCACAGGTGACTTCGAACATCAATTGATGTCACTACACTGCCTCTGACGGGGAGATCCGACGATTTGAATCCCTACATAGCTACAGGTTGAAGCCCGCTGCTGTCAGAAAGAGAATTCTAGCAACCAGCTGCTCCGATTGGTAGTGTTTCGTGGTTTCTCTGATCAACACCAGGCGAATACAATACCCAAACAAACTAGCCACGGACCTCGCGCGATCGTTCCTTCCCCTTCCTTATCCTCACCACACCTCTCACTTACACTCCGACTTGGATGCACTCCACTATCACACATGCCGGGGGACAGGTCTGGAGATTATACCTTGTCCCGTTAGGGGCAGTGCCCCGATGTTGGGAGATAATGTTTGTGACATCATCGCTAGCTGATGCGTTGGGCGGCCTCAGATCTGTTCAACCAGCGGTGGAAGATCACCGTCACCTCCCGCGATACAAAATATGCACTACACTTTCGGGACTAATGACCTTAGCAGTTGACGCACCCGGAAACACTAATCAATACAATCAATCAATTAACAAATCCTTCTGTTTATTTTAATAAATACCTAAATGAATTAAGAGGTTCGTAAAAAAATTAAAGTAGCCATGACTTTTATTGTAAAATGTATGATATTAATAGAAAACAAAAAGTAAAATTGAAATAGAAACTTAAAAATGAAGTGTGCAGTTTCAGCTGTTGACATTCTTCATGTGAAAATAAATCTCAATTCAACCACAAGATATCTGCAATAGCTGCATTGAAGACAGAATATAAATTCGGAAAATATATAGCTCATTTTTAACTATAGATAGATTTTATTTCACAGTAGCGACTATTTCACTTTATTTTTATTTTTTCATTTCTCTTTATTCATAATTCAACTGGGTAAAGAATAAAAATAAAAATGGGGGTTCAGAAACACAAGCAAACGAGCTCAGATTGCATGTTTTCTCCATGAGTTTCTCTTGGTTTTTAAATATTTTTTCTTACATAAATAAAAAATATAAATTGTTATAGTCAATAAACAAAAGACTTAAAAAACAATAATGGGTTTGAATAAAGTTTCCATAATGTGAAATGCCAAGAAACGTGTTCAGTGTTTCTAAAAACAGAAAAAAAACAATCAAAATGCTAATTCATTTCCATAATTCAGTATCATTTTCAATTGCAAGTCATATATCACAAAAAGTGTTCGTTGAACAAAGTATTAAACCAATACGATAACAGTTAAAATAAGTCTGAATTAACTTTGAATTCGACCAAAGATATCGTAAAACTGGAAGGAGAATAACGAGTATTATAGGTATCAAGGAATGAGTTACATAAATCAAAATATCAAGAATTTGTAATTTGGTATTACTGGAATAACTCCTGCAGAGATTGTAGTCTAGTACACTACGTTACGAGTATTTCACAGAAACGAATTCAGTTCATTCGCTCCATTCTACATTTGTCACTGGAAACTTTCCCCAATACAACCGGGAAAATGTTTTTTCTGTTCGTGTTAATCATTTACTCTGGCGGAAAACCGAAATACTACACAGTGTTATTTTCTCACTTGTTTATCCGCAAGTCAAAGCGAAACAAGCGCGCGTTAAGGGGGCTTACGTTGTAATAGCGCTTCGCCCAAGCTGACCCCGAAGCCACGAACTCAAATGGTCGGTTTTATTCCATGGTAATATCAAGCATTTACACGAGTTACAGTCGATTATCAAAAACGATACATTAGCTCCATTGCCTTTGGGCATCATCTTTTCATCTTATTCTAAATTCGTGTCCGTGTCTAAAATCATCAGATCTTCATAATGATCAGCGTTCTTAATTATTCGCGCATTATAAAGGACCGTATCGCATCAGCAACATACAATAATTTAAAGTAGCCGAATTAGTGAATGATAGTGATCAGGTCATTGGAAAATATAACTTCTACAACTTAAAACCATTCACCAGAAAGTAGAGTTCGACTTAACAGCGCCATAAGACGAATGATGAAGATTCAAGCTTTTTTTTCGGATTTACATCTCAAGACTGAAAAAAGTCTTTAGTATGAAGGGTCTTCAGTAACAGCTCGCTCTAGCTATTCCATACTGTCGCTCAAACCTTCAAAATTCTGTCACTACCTACCGATCTAAGTTTATAATAGAGGGCACTTGCAGAGGTTGCGGTAAACGTGAATTTCATTATTAACCATCGAAGCCAATTAACACGTTTTTTAAACAAAGTCGGCGCAGAATATTGAAATACTCGACCATTTGCCAACGGGGTGTTATGACAACAAGCGCACATGTTGAGAGCACAGTCAGGAGCACGGAGCTTGTCCAAGCTGGAGCGGCTGGTGGAATATACCTCGTTGAGGAAAACTCGCAAACGGACGGGTCGGTACGTAGAGTGCAACAGGGGAACAACACCGCCATCTCTCTAGATAAAAACGTGCACTACACTTAACGACCACAGCAGTTGATACGCCCGGAAATACGAAATAGTCAACCAAGATGCAACTGTTGCAGGGAATCATTTAAAAGTGTGTAGTATAAAACTGATAGGAAATCATAAATCCTCGAATAACCAGAAGATTTAGAGGGCGTTATTTTAGTTCGACAAATACACCCTCCTACGTATATCCCCGAAACATCGCGCTCTGGGTCGAAAATGAACCCTCTCCCTCTAAGTGTGTCAAGGAGAAAAGGAATCAGGGGAAATAAAAAGTAAGCATGCTCCCATATTATTGCTGAAATAGAAAAAAGTATTCTATAATTTTGATGAAAGAAAAATAGCTACTATTACATTTTAGACGAATTATTTCATACATGCTCTCATTTATATTTTGAGCTTCGGTTGTTTTTTTCAAACAACTTGGGTGATGTAAAATATATAATAGGTACGTATTTGAATTAAATACAAGAAGTTCTTCTAGAATCAAATGTTTTCCTTGTCTGACCCACAAGCAGAAAATTATTTGTTTTAGGTTGATTATTTTGTATTGATCTTGAAACCTTTTCAGTTGTGTTCCATGTAATACACGGCCATGTGAAGCACTAGCTGGGGTTGATGGATCAATAAAGATTCAATATTTAGTGTGATTAAAACATTAATTGAAAAAGAATAAATGAAAATACTAGCACACGTATAAATGAAACTGATTATTAATTTTCATGGAAATCATTTAATCTTCGATCTTCAATAACAGAGTTATTTAAATATCATGAATCTGCTCTATATATAAATTCCTTTCATCTTCTATCCAAAGTGAATGATGTGATTAAACTTCGCTATTTGTGATTCCAAATTATCATGAACTAAAATGAGAGTTTCCAACTCTCCCCTAAATTTTGCTAAAATAGGATTGCTGAAACGATACAAGCATGGACTCAAGTGAAAAATTGAACTTTAATGAAGTTATTCATACAGATATGATAAGTTTGATTTCTTTGCACATATCTCGTTCATAAACAAGCTGAATAATTGAATTAAGGCTTCCATGTCATTGCTACTTTTAGTTGTAGGATAACTGTATGATCTTCATTAAAATTTCAAATCCATAAATTCAGTAATTTTTGGAAGTATTCTTTAATATTACTTCTTTTTTATTGGCGTAGCATGTACTGATATATCTATTTTATATATATATGTGTGTGTGTGTGTGTGTGTGTGTGTGTGTGTGTGTGTGTGTGTGTGTGTGTGTGTGTGTGTGTGTGTGTGTGTGTGTGTGTGTGTGTGTGTGTGTGTGTGTGTGTGTGTGTGTGTGTGTGTGTGTGTGTGTGTGTGTGTGTGTGTGTGTGTGTGTGTGTGTGTGTGTGTGTGTGTGTGTGTGTGTGTGTGTGTGTGTGTGTGTGTGTGTGTGTGTGTGTGTGTGTGTGTGTGTGTGTGTGTGTGTGTGTGTGTGTGTGTGTGTGTGTGTGTGTGTGTGTGTGTGTGTGTGTGTGTGTGTGTGTGTGTGTGTGTGTGTGTGTGTGTGTGTGTGTGTGTGTGTGTGTGTGTGTGTGTGTGTGTGTGTGTGTGTGTGTGTGTGTGTGTGTGTGTGTGTGTGTGTGTGTGTGTGTGTGTGTGTGTGTGTGTGTGTGTGTGTGTGTGTGTGTGTGTGTGTGTGTGTGTGTGTGTGTGTGTGTGTGTGTGTGTGTGTGTGTGTGTGTGTGTGTGTGTGTGTGTGTGTGTGTGTGTGTGTGTGTGTGTGTGTGTGTGTGTGTGTGTGTGTGTGTGTGTGTGTGTGTGTGTGTGTGTGTGTGTGTGTGTGTGTGTGTGTGTGTGTGTGTGTGTGTGTGTGTGTGTGTGTGTGTGTGTGTGTGTGTGTGTGTGTGTGTGTGTGTGTGTGTGTGTGTGTGTGTGTGTGTGTGTGTGTGTGTGTGTGTGTGTGTGTGTGTGTGTGTGTGTGTGTGTGTGTGTGTGTGTGTGTGTGTGTGTGTGTGTGTGTGTGTGTGTGTGTGTGTGTGTGTGTGTGTGTGTGTGTGTGTGTGTGTGTGTGTGTGTGTGTGTGTGTGTGTATCGTATTGTGTATTACGTGTTTTACATATATAAGAATATTTGACTTTCGTTTCATTTCGCCAATATAAGCGATGTTTTCGATCAGATAAAGCATTTACTGTAATAGGAAGATGGTCACAAACGTTGACTCACGCTCTTCACGTTACAATAAGGAAACTCGTAATTTTAGGTCAACATAGTCTTCGCTATATTCCTAGAGAGAGAAAAATAGTGTATTGGAAACTTTGAAAACTTTTTATGAGTTATTATTTAAAAAAGTCATTATTATAAATTATTATTTTTGTTATTGTTATTTACGTGGCTTCAATTGGCTAATGACCAGGTGATAACAATCAACAGCAAAACAAAATATATAACTTGGAGAACAAATTGTTTACTTGTAACTACTTGAGTAAAAAAATATTATTTTATAAAGCTTCCCAAATTAGAATTTAATCATCACGAAATCAACTATTTATTATTTACAATTCTGAATAATTAATATTTCAATAATAGTGTCCATGAGATGTTACTATTGCTCTTTGCATCCTCATATTCATATTTGCTTGCTGTCATTTTTCTCCTCATTCATCCCCCTCTCTTTTTGGGGTAACTCTCTCCATCGTTTTATATTTACTTACTTATCTCCTCTTTCTTCTTCTTTTTCTTCTTCTTCTTCTTCTTCTTCTTCTTCTTCTTCTTCTACTTCTGCTTCATCTTCTGCAACTTCAACTTCTTCTTCCTCCTCCCCACCTCTTCCCTTCGTTTCCGCACTCCTTCCCCGAGCGCTCTGGGGTGGGCGCGGCGCGGGGGCGGCCTGCAGCCCCGGGGCGTGCACGCGTCGCCCCTCAGGGCCGCCGCCCGCCGCCCGCCGCCCGCTGAGCCCGTCCCCGGGGAGGCGCCGCCTCTGGCGTCGGCAGATCAAACTGCTAAGCCGCCGGCTATCGGCCGGCCACTGCTCAGCGCCAGGCGGACGCCTCGCCTCGCCTCGCCCCGCCTCGCCTCGTCTGCGCCGGGTCGGGCGGCAGGCAGGCAGGCGGGGAGGTGGGCGACGCGACAGCATGGGGCGGGGGTGCGGTGGGGAGGGGCGGGGCACACAGGATCGAGGAGGGACGGGGCGGAGTGAGTTCGAGAAGAACGGGGCACAAGGGGGCGGGAAGAGCAAGGGCGGGCCGGGGAGGGGAGGAGCGGGGGAGGCAGAGCAGAGTGATGCGGGGGAGTGGGGGGCGGGGAGGGGCGGGGATGGGCGGGCCGGTAAGGTAAGGTGAGGCGGGACGGGGAGTTGCGATGCTGGGAGGGTTGTGGCGAGGCAGGATATGGCGGAGAGGAGTGGGGGAGGGCCGAGAGGGGGCGGGGAGGGGCGGGGCCGTGAGGAGCAGGGAGGGCCGGAGAGGGGCGGGGCGGGAGTCTCCGGAGACGCGCTGGGGCTCAGGAAGAGCGAAGTAGGCTGCGCGCAGAGAAGCCAACTTGTGGAATGATGAAAGTAGCGCAGACAATGGGGCAGCAGCAGTGCTGACAGCTAGGCTGAGAGGCGTTAACAGAACGAAATGGCGGAAGAGCGAGACCTTTTAAAAAATGACAATAACAATCGAAAATGCGGCAATGTTATACTTTAGTTTTGAGGATCAGAACTTGAGTTCTGAGGATCTAAACGACTTGCATCGCACAGAATAAATGTCAAATGAAACTGAATCTCTATCATTGAATAATAAATAGAAGAAGAAAACTCTTAGGGAAATGGTTACGAACATTCTCCAACATGGATTAAATCAAAATGAAAGTTAGAAGAATTATTTACCTTGACGGTTTACCATGTATTTACCATAGAAATTATATAATATATAAAGTATTTATATGTCTGGAAAGGGCAAGATATAAATTTTTGAAATTTATTTGTCCAGTAGATACGCAATTCCAATACCTACGTTTGCCATTCATGTATATTTACTATCCCGATTCCTTTATTTTAACGGATGAGACAATGACTGAATCTGCGTTAGTGTAAAACGTTGAGATGGTGAAGTTCTGTATGACAGTTTGCAGTACTCATCCAACAGATCTGTCGCGTTCAGGAAATACCAGAATAACATCGAAATTTGTCGAAAGTGAACAGAAATGATTATTATTCTACGATAATATCAAGTAAAATGTTAATTAATTATGTTAAA
Organism: Gryllus longicercus; assembly: GCA_038098605.1. NCBI lineage: Eukaryota > Metazoa > Arthropoda > Insecta > Orthoptera > Gryllidae > Gryllus > Gryllus longicercus. Next base: position 48,480 of record JAZDUA010001441.1, read on the forward strand.
CAAAAAATTTAAAGATAAAATGGCTCGTGTCAGTCGCTGGTATTCATAAATAGCATCATTGAGCGGAAAACATTCAACATTTGAAACGAATGAAATATATTATCAAATTACTGCGAATGGCTTTCATTTCTTACTTGTTCAAGAGTGGTTGGACGATACTAAAAACAAAAATAATTCTAAAATTGGCTAATAAAAAAATGTACCCCTCATTGTAATATAAATAGGCCAAATTAATGCCACTGCAATGCCAATAGTCACCATGCTATCTTTTAAACGCTTAACTTCCGATCCAAATACCCGGTATCCCGTCCACTCGACCGTCCACTGAAAGCCGAGACGGCGGCCGGTGAGACGCGGGCAAGGTCGCGCTGGGGTCTGAGACTGTCCCCGCGCCGATCGCCGATCCCCGCCCTTCCCCCGCGGCCTCATCGCCCGGCGACCACCCACAAAGGGCGACGGATTCCTAGCGCCGCCCGCAGCGCCCGCCCCGCCCGCCCAGCCCGAGAATGCGTTTGAAGCGCGCGTTCGTTTGAACCGCGCCGCCGCCCGCCGCTGTCCCACCCCCGCCGCCGCCGTCGCCGCATCCAATTCCGAACGCGGCGAACTTGCCGTGGGCGCGGTCGCGTCGGCAGCCACCGCGCCGCGGCCGCGCTGCAACCTCCGCACGACCCGGGGCGCAACGGGGCGAGCGCAGCGCTGGGGCCACGCGACGCCCGACGCGGGGGTGAGGTGGGGAGGAGGGGGCGGTGGAGGGATCGGGTTGGAGGCGGGGAAGGGTGGCTCAGGGCTACAACGGATACTGCCTCTGACCGGGGGTCATGGGTTCAATCTGGCCACGGGCAGCGCGATCTTTGCTTTCTCTGCCTTGTCCTATCCTCACCCCTGACACACACAGACACACTAACCTGCACTACACCACCACACATACCGGGAGACCGGTCGGGAGCTTTAAGCTTGACCCGGCTGGAGCGGTGCTCCGATGGTGGGTGATACCTGGGTGGGAAAAGCCCTGCTAGCTGAAGGTAGGTCGACCCCGGATTTCGCCATTCAGCGCGGGAAGATCACCGTCTCTTCCCCAGCAAAACACCGGCACTACGCTTACGATACTAATGACCTAAGCTGTTGTCGTGTCCAGAATCGCTAACTATCAATCAATTAGAGAAACTGAGAGGAGGCCCCGCTGACTCAATACGGGGTGGTGTGAGGCCGGAGCAGGAGAGGAAGTGTCATGGGGGCGACGTGTGAACAGCGCGGGGCGGGGATGGGGACAGTGGCGGGGCGAGGTCTTGTCAGGTGATGTAGAAGTGATGCCGAGCTGCCTCGAACGATGGCATGCGACGTAAGCGCTGCGGCAGTTCGAACTCAAAAGAATGTCGGGCGGCAGTGTGGTTAGGGCAGCGTGCTTTCTCAGCAATGACCAAGTTTTTGGGAACTCCAGGTGAACTTCAAACCAGAAACACGATTCCAATCTAAGTAGCAATCGTTGTACGATTCTCAAATATCAATCTTGACAAGTGTAAAAAGCCAGTAATTAAACTTACCCGATTATTACACTGTAAATTAATAGTGAGTACTCCTCAAAACAGCGTATTAACGTACCGACGTGAATCAAATTCAATAAAATGTTCTTGTCAACTGTAAATCTTTTTCCTGTCACATTTTATCCCCAAATAACTAAACTTATATAGAATAAACATTATATTTGTCACTCAAAGATCTCCCACTTTCTCACCTCGCTCATTCCATTTCGAGAAATCTAACACCATGTGAATAAATTGGCATTTCTGAATTCGTGCATTATACTACCAGATGTCACTAATTCGAAATGTAAACACATTATTTACTCCAAGAAGAATTCATTATGAAAAAACAACTGCATCTGACCGTGTATTTTTTCTAACAAGAAGTCATGAATTTTAAACGCGAAAGAGAGTTTTTTATGTTGTTATGTATTTTATATTAATTAGAATATTTTAAGAATAGTATCTTAAATTTGCCAACAAAAGAAATAATTTAACCTCTAGGTACACTGATTAGGAAAACACAATAAAGCCTACTTGATCATTAATCTGACGCAACGCAATTATTGTGTTGTAATTGTGAATGATGAAATAATGAATATTTAGTGATCTTTCCGCTAACATTCCTTTCAATTTCAAGTGATTTTTGCATGAGAAGCAAATGCTCCAAATTTAAAGTAACGATGTTCAATTAAATATAAGAAAAATACGTAATTATATTTGATTTGAGAGAATTAAACATTTCTGGGAATACATATTGTGAAGCTTCAAGTATCAATTATGGTTTAATAACTAATTAAATAGAATACCAACATAAAATGGTATTATAACCTCAAGATTATTAAGAATAGAAGAGCTTATTTTCAGTTTCGTATCTAGTTTTCCGTTCGTGTTCTAGTTTTACGTATCAATGTATTCATAAAACATTTAATCACGTTGTCAAATATTGTGTTAAACACTGAGTTCAAGGTAAACGGTATTGAAAAATTATTTAATCCTTTCTTTTTCAAAAGGCGTTATGTGAATACGTCCCCTTCCTGAAAACTTGTGTTACATGGCGATACATCACCTTGTAGTAAACCTCTTCAATTTTGCACTCACACGCCATGGAACACAATGTGCATAGATAGCCAAGTTCATCTTTTGGCACACTACATGAATCAATAATACTACCCTCATTACTCATACAAATGACACAGAAGGACACTCTATGTTTGATAATTATTGCCAAATGTTTGTTTCTTAAAAAAATACGGTGTTTCAATAATGATACATATCTCGATGTACCTAAGCTCCAGGTTGAAACTCTACACACGGTCTCACCGAATCTCATCATCTAACACAGGCACTACTTGTGATGAAATAATTTATTTAGAAAATCAATTGAAGTTTCGTTTTTACAAAAGGAAACCTCTTTCCCTAAATGCCACAAACGTGAAAACACATAAACTAATTACTCCGTTCTGAAGAGTGGAAACGGTGTTTTAATAAGCGGTCGAAGCAAATATTATACTCAAACTGCCAAAACAAATATTATGTCCAAACAACCCCCGACGTTAATCCTCTAATAATAGCTCGAGGCAATTTTCATTTTCGAATCGGCGCGAATGTAAACCCCGCAGGGCCATGGGGAGTTGCGATGGACGGGCCGCAGCGCGGCAGCAACGGACAAGAGCGCGGGGGTGGGGTGGGGTGGGGCGAGGATGGCGATGGGAGGAAAGGTAGGAGTAGAGAGGGACGTCTACCGTGAGCTTTCAAGGAGCGGGCCGCCGTGGTCGAGGCGGGAGGTGGGACAAAGAGCGACAGCAAGGACGGGCAGAATAGGCGTGTTAATGACGGGAGGCGGAAGTGGCTATGGGGTAGTAGATACGGGAGTGCTAACTAAGGGGGTGATGGTTATGGGTGTGGTTACGGGGGTAGTGGATACGGGATGTTGTTATGGGGATGGTGGATACGAAATGTTAGATATGGGAATGGTGGCTACAGAGTGGCTTCGGTACTGGTGGCTACGGGGTAGTGTATAAGAGGGTGATGGTTACGGGAAGTTAGTTATAGCGATGGTGGCTACAGAGGTATGGCTACGGGGCTGGTGGCTACGGGGGTAGTGTATAAGGGGGAGTTAGTGACGGGGATGGAGGCTACGGAGGTGTGGCTCCGGGGATGGCTAAGGTGTGTTGGCTTTGGGGTTTGTGGCAACGGGGGGGGTCTAAAGAGTGGTGACCATGGGCCGGACTGCGGGGGGAAGTAGCCGCGAGGTTGGCAGCGAGGGATGACTGCAAGGGTGTATTTGCTGCGTGGTGGTTGCAGGGGTGGTAGCTATAAAGAGGTAGCCACATGGTGAAATGTGGGATAGTTGATACATGGATGGTGGTGGCCGTGTGGGTGGTAGCAGGCAGCATTAGTATTGTCAGTGGAGGAGCGGGGGCTGAAGATAGGGATAGGTGTCGAGACGGCGACGGCGACGGCGACGGCGACGGCGGGTCTACCCGGCAACAGGGGCGTGCTCAACAGGGTTCCAGAGCCAAGGGAGACGATGTGGATCCGCACGGGGCGGTGGGGCAGCGGGGGGCGGCGAGGGACAGTGGCGGTTGGCGATGAACGCAGCAAGGAACGAAGGCTGGCGGCAGGAGAGCGGCGGTGGCGGCAGTGGCGAGTGCCAAGCTTGGGTCAACGGCCAGAGGTCACAAGGCGCCCCGCCCCACCCCGCCCACGCTGTTTCGCCCGCGGGGGCGGTGGACGCACCCCCACTCTCAGGGAGTTGAGAATTTCGATAAGCGCGCTGTGAATTAGGGCGAGTGTATCGGCGCGTTCATCACCCCACTCGAGATACCGCCTCGTTCTTTGCCTCTGCGACGCTCTCTACAAGTCTCGCGGCCCCTTCGCCTTAGAGGCTTTTCTTACATTCGGTGGAATTCCCCTCACTCATTCCCTCTGGTCAACACATTAATGTGTTTAATTTACTTTTGTTTATTGCGCTCACGTCATTTTTGCTGCTGTCTTTTAAAACGTCTAATATTCATTCTTTTCCGTTCAGAATTACGTTTTTAACACTCTGCTCCTCCATACCACTCTTCTTATTTCCTCCTTATTCGTTCTCCCTTTCACTCTTCTCCTTCTCCGCTCTCACATTTCTTTTCTGTCCCTCTCTCTTCTTCCTCTTCTCTCTCTTCTTTATCTCCTTTCTCTTCTCTCTCTTCTTTTTCTTCTCTCTCCTATTTCCCCTGCCTCCCCCGTGCTGTCTTTTACCCATTCACACCATCGCTTCTCTTCCTCTTCCTCTCTCCCTTTCTAATCAGTTATCTTTCCCTCATCCTCTCCTTCCCTCTTCTCTTTCTTCCCCATCTTCTCCTTCATCTTACAGCATGATCTCTCTCCTTAATCATCACTCTATCCCTTATCTCTATCTGTCTCTCGCTCGTTCTTTCTCTCTCTCTCTCTCTCTCCATATATAAAGACACTTATGTTTATTTCTCGAAATGTTTCTGCACTGTTCCCGTTATCCTTCTTAGATGTTATTTTGCATCACCTCAGAATTACACGTCATTCTCTGTTTTATTACTTTGCTAATTCCAGGGGAAATAAACGTTGACGTTGTTGCTATTGTGCCAATATGTTGGAATGTGCTTTTCTTATAACGTTTCACCGATTCCGCGTCCTTGAGAACTTCTGGTTATTGTAGCACCCCCTGATATTTCTACATCCCAGCACCATTATTCCCTGTAACCTTCTCTGTAGCGCCTTTGTTTCGTATTTACATTAGTCACCACTTTCATTCATTCCAATAGTTTCCTGGGTCAAGAAATGTGTCATCTAACTTGAACTTTCTAAAATTCTCCAATTCAGCAGAAACGTATGTAAAATAAACCGATTTAACATAGCTTTCCTCTCTCCTTTGCAAAATACTACTTTCACACCCTCCACAAAATGCCTGCACGTATCAAAACCATGGAAATGTATGCACTTTGGTACTACTTTGGTATCTCACTTCGTTTCATTTTGTTAACTGCATCATGAACACGATCTTCCCACTACGACTCAACACTTTATCTGGATAACTATTATTTCCCACAACTTCCGCAGTTACTTTGATCGCCCATATGATTTCTTTCTGCTTGTGAACATTTTTAATTGTGATAGCCTCGAGGCACCATTCTTGTAGTACTTCTGAGCCTTACTTTGTATTTCAGACTTATAAAAGCTAAATTTTAAATTGTCCCAGTTCGTTCTAATGAAAATGTCGTCCATTGCCTGTAGACGGCAATTACTGGTTCCGTTACAAAGAACGGGTACAAAGTGAATCCCTGGGTGAATCCCTATTTCGCTTGGCGTAGTAACATTTGACTTGAAATTAATTTCACTGGATTTTTGTACAATATTCACCTGGGTTGAAAACATATGTTAATTCTACGGAGTAAGACTAATTTGAATAATGTTTTCGCTTGACAAAAATTAATTCAGGTAAATTCCAGAATTTATACCCTTGCAGGCTGCTAGCATGAACAACACTTCCCCGCCTAACTCATTTCGCTCCCCAGACACATTTTCCTCCGCATTCCATTTCTCCTGCTCCCACCGTCTCCTTCCATCAATTTCCGCCCTCAATCAATCCGCTACTTCTGACCGCGCCCTCCCTGCCAACCACCCCTCCCTCCCAGCCACTGCCCCCGCCGAAACCCCGTGACAGACGCCCGGCCGCGGCCTGCCGTTTTTCAGCGCCGCCCCCACCCTCCAAAACCCTCCACCACCCTCCACCACCCTCCACCACCCTCCACCACCCTCCACCACCCTCCACCAACAGCCGCCGCCCACTCCGCCCACGTTGCCCACGCCTCCCCGCCACTCCCGCTATCCCTGCCGCCCCGCCGCCCCGCCGCCCCCGCAACCCCCGCGGCCCCGCCGTATCCCCGCCACCCACGCCGCCACCCCCGCTGCCACACCCGCTGCCACACCCGCTGCCACACCCGCTGCCACACCCGCTGCCACACCCGCTGCCACACCCGCTGCCACAGCCGCTGCCACAGCCGCTGCCACAGCCGCTGCCACAGCCGCTGCCACAGCCGCTGCCACACCCGCTGCCACACCCGCTGCCACACCCGCTGCCACACCCGCTGCCACACCCGCTGCCACACCCGCTGCCACACCCGCTGCCACACCCGCTGCCACACCCGCTGCCACAGCCGCTGCCACAGCCGCTGCCACACCCGCTGCCACACCCGCTGCCACACCCGCTGCCACACCCGTCGCCACACCCGTCGCCATCCCGCCGCCACCCCCGCTGCCACCTCTCTCGCCACGCCGATGCGATACTCCGCGAACCGTCCCCACCCACACACCCCACCCAGCTCTCGCAGGCGCCGGCGCCAGAAATTTACGAGCGGCTGCGATCCCGCTGACGGCACAGAGTGCCTTTCTCGCTGCCCCGTGCCCGTCGCCGACGGCGCGCCCTCCTGCGTCGCGTGAATTAGCCCTGCCGCGCGGCTTCCGTGTCGGCGAGGGCTCGACCCGCTGAGAGATTTACTTTGGGAGCGGACTATACTTAGCGGCTATCCAGTAAGTAATCAATACATTGACGCACGACAAATTGGGCTTTTACAGAATCATCATCAATACAACCGGAACCAACAATCATCATCAATACAACCGGAACCTACAGCGTACGTGTCCTTCCCCATAAATAATCTCTCTGGTCGGCGAGCTCGCTTTCCGTAACGCGGTCCAGGGTTCCATTCCCGGTCGGGGTAGATTATAATGTGAACTTTACTTGCAATGTCCCAGTATGTGTTGCTGTGTGACGATGAGAAAGCACACTTCTCAGGTTGAGAAGACCAGAAAATGGCGTGGGGATGTCTATGTGCTTAACACACGTTCCCCTTAAACAATGGCCGCAAGGCCGGAACCTCGCTCATAGGCTTCGGCGCCGTCGGGAACTGTTATGCCAGTACAGAGGGAGTGTTAGTTTCTTAATTTGCTTATCGTGGTCTAGCTTTTCGGTTTTTTTTCACCCTCTTCCTAACTGCTACTCATCGGCTGCTAAAATCTTTTTTTCACATATTCTCCTTAACAATTTGAAGTGGTTTTGAGAAAATCGTGCTTTTAATATTTTGTAACTTTCCTCTTATTTCACTCATAATTGCACAAAACTACCAATATTTTTTAAAAATTACATGAAATTTATTAAAGAACTGCTTTTGTAGAACAGATTATGCTTGAAGAAACAATCTACAGCTTCAGTATTGTAGTTGAAGGAAAACTCCGAGAAAATTTCAAATTTTGGCAATTTTTGAAAATTCAGAGATAACCGTGAAAATTGGATCTATGCAGTCTTTATAAGTGTATTTCGCTATATTATAAAAAGAAATTTAAAGAAAAAATTAGATTTTTTTAGAAAATTTTGATAATGCTCCAGGGACTTCAAGTACTCCCGGACGGGCAGATTGACGGACGGACGGACAGATGGACGGATGGACTGAATGATGGTTTAACGGAGAGACTTACGGAAGGTCTAAGGGACGGACAGACGGACGGAAAAATGAATGGACAAACGGAGTGACATTTTGAAACAAATACTTTTTTAGTATCACGGTGTCCAAAACTTTTATTTCCTTTAATATTTTTAAATAAATTTTTCGGAATATTTCACAACTTTCTCTAACTTACGTATATTACTCCGTGTATGCGTATATAAACGAGAACACAAAATCAGGCTTTGAAATATTACTTAGTGTTATTCACGCTAGTAAATGTTAAGAGAAATCCTATATTAGATTAGAAAGATTTTGATAAGGTAGAAATAAAATAAGCTTTGTAGATTCACCAGACTTCAGAGCTTATAATAAAACAACAAAGCGTTCACACAGAGATTAGCGGACTCCTTCAATAGTTATTTTGCCTCGTAGATAACCACAGCAGAGAATTTTTTTCTCGCTCCTCCAGAAGCAACAGACCTGTCGAATCTAACTGAATTTGAGTATGCTGTTGTGATGTTTCCGAACAGTCCTATCGCATATTCATATGTGACGGCAACTTTTCATATTTTAGTAAACTCTAAAGATGGAATAATATATTCCGACACGTTGCGAAAAAAAATATTGCCTTTCTTAAACCTGATCAACATCCTATGAACCTCATGGATTTTAAATAAGTGGTTATGAAACGCAGTTCACATACAAGGAATGCATGAGAATAAACAAAATTAAATTCACATTTATTGGAACCTTTATTTCGAAACCGTTTTGGATTTAAAATTGCACCTGAAGCCATTGTTCTCGTTGCGTTTCGAGCAAAAATAAGTTTACATTCATGAGAGAAAAAGTTAAAAGATATAATCCTCATATATCGACGCAGATGTACATCTGTGGAGTACAATAATTAATTGTATTACGAAATGTATACTCTTGTGTCCAGGAAAACGAGGTTTCAAACTTCACTGCCACTATCGATGGCAAGAGTAAAATTGTTCACTGCTGCCTGTGTGAGTTGAGGTGGAATGGGCAGCGTCGTGCACGAGGTCGTTGTGGCGCGCGTGGTGTGACTCACGTTGAAGGAATCTAAATGCAGAGAAAGTGCAGATAAGATTCGCTGAAGTTTATGTTGCGTGCTGTTCAAGGTCGGAAGGGCATCGACTGCGCAAGAACCCGCAGGTGGCCTTGACTGCCCTTAACCCGAAAGCAACATGTTGGTAAATGTAGCCCAAAATAATGATTTTCATCCCATCCATGATGAAGTCGTGCAGATAAGTATTATTTCTCCTCCGAAAATCAAAAGATACATTCACTGGAATGATTTCAACATCCATGTAATTGTAATATCATTAAGTGAGAGAAGTGGTTGCGAGCATCAATTGATATCGCTGTAGTGCCTGTGACTGGGAGGTCCTAGGTTTGAGTCCCGGCGGTGGAAGGATTTTAGACACTTAACACTGATCGGTAGTTTTCTATGGTTTCCCCGATCAATACCAGGTGAATGACGGAGAAGAATTGTAACGAACAGGCCACGAACTGCGCGCAATCTTTCCTTCCCTTTCCTTGTCCTATCCTCGCCCTTTTCTTACACACACACTCACATGTATTACACTCCCACAAATGCCGGGAAACCGGTCGGGAGCTTGGAGCTTGTCCCGACTAAGGCGGTACACAGCTGGTGGGAGAACCCTGGTTGGGGAAAATTGATATATTTCTATTCATCTGACTGATGTCACAGCCTCTTGAATTTGAAACCGATATTTCAATTTTGGGGATACTTTACATGAAACCCCATGGCCATTTCCTAAATTTTCATAAAATGCCTCCATCGTTTTTTATTAAATTTTGTTGTTGGATCTTGTGAAGTTTGACGTTTAAGAGAATGTCGCAGGTCACATTTTTGTTGAAATCAGATGTTTCGAAAATTGTAAATATTCAAAATTTAATCTGCGTCTTCCTATAACTACAATTATTAAGATAGAGTTTTTTCCTTAAGGAAATCTGTTCCATAAAGATAGATTTTGAAATAGGGTCATGTACAATTTTTCGAAAATTTGACTACCTTTCGCGCAATTTTGGGAGAAGGTACGTGCTGTTTTTGCACCATTAGTTCGCTTTAAGTTCGCGTCATCGGCCAATCAGTCATTCAGTTTCATATTTGCTACCTCGGGGTTTCCTTTGGTCCCTCATTAGACACAACAACTCTGGTCCAAAATTCAAGAACTAATTTACAAAGAGGCTTGAGAAAATCCCGAAAAGTGTCGTGTAGGTTTGCGCCGGATCTCACCATCCAGCTGAGGAAGGACACTGCAACCTCCTATGACAAAACATGCAATAAACTTACGGGAATAATTTTGAAAATTCCGTAATGTGAACGAAAATTATACCAGCGCCATTCTCAAGTTCTTTGCGCTATCCCAGGACAAAGATTGATGAAAAATTTGGGACCATTTTGGGGAAAATTTGATTATGTTGCTGAGGTTTCGTGGAGAGTACCGTTGAAAATCATATTATCGGATTCAAATACGCACGCCTTAATTTTAGTTTAGATCTTTAATTTAGCCTTAAGCACGTTTAGATCGATCGGGGAAAATCAATTTCGGAGAATACGTAGGAATGGTGTTGGCGCTACCGTTGACCACAGACATATTCACAGACGGAAAGAGGTTTTGCCTTCAATCGACTTTCTGAAATCATGGATTCTAACTATATGCCATGTTAGAATACATATAAGAGCGAGATTCATCCACTTTCTCGTTACCAGGGCTCGGCAATTAGAGTTTTTCCGATGACAAATGGCCGATTTTCGGCGCACGATTACAATACATTCACTTCTTGCGAAGGCAAGAAAGTAAAAATTATGTTTCTAATATCTTGGTTCAATACAATACCCCCAAATAATGCATTAAATAATTAATAAATACTTATTATATAACTATTATTTTATAAAATAGATTTATTATAAAATGCTTTAAATATTTAATATTTTTTTATTATATAATACATTAATTATTAAATACTTATTTAATAATTTTAAAAATAATTTCATTGAATTATGATTGAAAAATTTAATTCAGGATAATGTGTTAAATGATATAATTGCATTTTAAGTAATTCGTGAAATTGAAACGCATTTGCGTTACTTCGAAATGAAATTAACGAAGCAATTTTATTCAAATGAGACATAGAATGTAATATAATCAAGAGAGCGTGCGTCTACAGGCAATATCAGGTACGTGTCAAAGAGAAATAAATGACCTTTCTTCTCCACATTTCACGAAGAACGCGTCTGTTTTTTTGCTTCAATTCCTTTAACCCTCAGCAGACTTAAAGATAGTTTTCAATTTTACAAAATTATCGTCTATCGTAATTTTTAAGCATGTAATCATATAATTTTAATTTGTATCGCACTATTTACCACATAGCATTCTAAGTTCACTAAACCATTTTTTTGTGATTTTGAACACATATTTTAGATCAATTTATATTCAAATTTAAGAAATGTAGGTTTGTGGAGAAATTAATCTACAATATTGTTTCATGAGAGAAAAAATAAAATAAGTTTACTTTGTAATTAAATTTCACAATTGGAAGGAAGGGAGAGGTATTTTTTATGCATTACTCAACATACCTACGCAACAGTGATGCGTGCGTTGCATTTTAAAACATTTTCACCCCAGTGGATGAGCTATTTAATTACCATAGTTGTCTACAGAAGCTTCTAGAAACTAAGTGCGACAGGACAACCTCCTCTCGAGCTCACCACTGCAGTCCGCGGACGCAGTCGACAACTCTCAGCCTCCCCGTGTATCATTCTCATTCTCCTCTCGGTACGCGGAAACATTAACATTTGATTCAGCTGCAATTTGAAATGTAAATCCGACTCGAACCACCCTTGGGGCGAGTAGAAAACAAAGCTGTGGTTACGGCGGCGGCCGTGGGGAGCGCCATCGTCGTTCCCGCGAGTGCCAACAATGGCAGTGACGTCAGCCGACATGGCGGGGCTGATTAGTCGCGCCGGCGCGGCGTTCGGGGCCTGGAGCCCCCGCGCCGCCCGGCGACAAGGCGTTAACTAACCCTTTTCAGGGCCCTGCGAGGGAGCTGCCAGCGAATGTGCATCGGCGCACAGGAAGGAGGAGGGAGCGGGTGGAAGGAAGGAGCGCAACGGATAGAAGAAGAATGGAGCGGGTGGAAGGAAGGAGCGGAGTGGATGGAAGGAGAAGGGAGCGGGTGGAAGGAAGGAGGGAAGCGGATGGAAGAAGGGAGCGGGTGGAAGGAAGGAGCGAAACGGGTAGAAGGAAGGAGGGAAGCGGATGGAAGGAGAAGAAAGAGGGTGGAAGGAAGGAGGGAAGCGGATGGAAGGAGAAGAAAGAGGGTGGAAGGAAGGAGGGAAGCGGATGGAAGTAGAAGAAAGAGGGTGGAAGGAAGGAGGGAAGCGGATGGAAGAAGGGAGCGGGTGGAAGGAAGGAGCGGAGTGGATGGAAGGACAAGGGAGCGGGTGGAAGGAAGGAGGGAAGCGGATGGAAGAAGGGAGCGGGTGGAAGGAAGGAGCGGAGTGGATGGAAGGACAAGGGAGCGGGTGGAAGGAAGGAGGGAAACGGGTAGAAGGAAGGAGGGAAGCGGATGGAAGGAGAAGAAAGAGGGTGGAAGGAAGGAGGGGACCGGGTGGAAGGAAGGAGGGAAGCGGATGGAAGGAGAAGAAAGAGGGTGGAAGGAAGGAGGGAAGCGGATGGAAGAAGGGAGCGGGTGGAAGGAAGGAGCGGAGTGGATGGAAGGACAAGGGAGCGGGTGGAAGGAAGGAGGGAAGCGGATGAAAGAAGGGAGCGGGTGGAAGGAAGGAGCGGAGTGGATGGAAGGACAAGGGAGCGGGTGGAAGGAAGGAGGGAAACGGGTAGAAGGAAGGAGGGAAGCGGATGGAAGGAGAAGAAAGAGGGTGGAAGGAAGGAGGGAAGCGGATGGAAGAAGGGAGCGGGTGGAAGGAAGGAGAGGAGTGGATGGAAGGACAAGGGAGCGGGTGGAAGGAAGGAGGGAAGCGGATGAAAGAAGGGAGCGGGTGGAAGGAAGGAGCGCAGCGGAGCGGATGGAAGGAGAAGGCAGGAGTACGCAGAAGGAAGGATCGGAAGGGCGGAACGAACCAGACGGGGGAGAGAGGCAGACGGAGATGTGTGGAGCAGCAAGTGGAAGGGATGGAGCGGACAAGCAGAGTGTGTAGGCGCAGACGTATGCGGCGGGCAGAGCGAGAGGTGAAAGTGGAACCAGATGTGTGAGCAGAATGGCCGGCGGGAGAAGCAGTGGCGTGGTCTACATGTGGCGACAGGTGAAAAGTTGGTAGCGCAGCGGAACAGGTGGGCGGGGAAAGGGCGGACAGGAGGAACGAAATGAATAGGAGGAGATGTGTGAGTACCAAACCTGGCGAAAGGGTGGCAGAACAGAACGCCAGCAAGGAGGAGCAGAGTGGATGAGTGGAGATTTGTGGGCGAACAGAGAGGGGCGGGAGGCAATGAGAAGCGGGCGAGCAGGAGGAACAATAGAATGGAGAAGCAGAGTTACGTGGGGAGAGAGGAACGGATCAGGCGGCAGAACAGAGCGGCGGATAGATGGTCAACTGCGTATGCGGAGTAGGCAAGTCGGTAAACCGGTGTATGTGTGGGATGGGCAGAGAACTACGAGGGCTCTTGGATGTAATCAGGCCATTCGATGTTGGGAGTAGGACAGCAAGTCGACACCTCTACGAGTATGTGGAAGGTCCGTGCATGAGAGATTTTCAGGTGATACGTCGTCATGCTTTTACGTTCGGGAACTTCACAGTCCTACCAAAAACTCTTTTCATAATAATTAGAAAGTGCTACTAAGTACCCTATATTTTGACCTGAACATATATTGGCAAATACGCATGTTTTACGCACATGTAATGGATGGCAGTCAATATACATAAATAGACAGCATCAGAATCATCTTTTGTCACAGTGAATGACAGCATCAGAATCATTTTTTGTCCCAAAATAGCTCTGAACATTATTGTTTGAAAATGACATCGGCGAAACATTAAAGCTCTATGGAACAATTTTTAGGTCCGCTTCCGTAAACTTCTATTTACATTGATTGGATTTCTAATAAAATCGCAAACTATCATAGGACAGGAGAAACCCAAGAACCCTGAAACATAATCACTTTCCAAGAAGTATAAGAGTTGTTGCGAACTTATTTTTATGACTTTCCTTGACACCATGAGTTTCCAAGAAGCAATAAAACTGCTCAGCAAAATTCACGTAAAAATGAAGCCTCGCCTCTCTCTTGTCAGATAGATGTTAGTATCCAGTCAATCGTGCTACCTCCTGGACACGAAAAACAAGGAGCTACATGTAAAAGACCTAATAATCTGAAATCACGAGTTTGTCTCCATTCATTTTTTACAGAAAAAAGAAACACAAATGCAATAATTACAGGAAAGAAAGATTAATCGACCTCTTTAGAAAAATAAACGTCGGGGAAAAATTAAAGAAGGAAGCTGGAAATTTTTGAAAGCAAAAACAAAACTGTTTGTGAATAAAAAATCCAGTTCCTTCAACAAGTTCGGTAAAGTATGTCGAGATAATAGAGATAATTAGCCTGTGAGAAATCATATGACGAATATTGGATCCAGCGTAGAATACGTAAGAAATGGTGGCGTGAGAAATGTTTCTTTACGAAGGCCCTGAAATGTTTGTATGTGACATGCTAAATTTCCTGTTCTACGTTCTCTTACCCGTCACGAATTGTACGCAAATCGCCATTTTTCTTCCATTTTGTAGTTGTTTTTTTATGAAGTTACGATTTCCATTTTTTTCCCTTCTTTCTAAGTTCATAAACTATATTTCAGAAAATGTTTAAGGCTCGGATAATTTAAGATTTATTTTTATAATGAATAATCCATTAGATGCATTCTCTTTTGTACCTATTTTCATTTGAATTCATATTACAAATTGGTCCAACATCTGTATGTCGTATAGCAACTTAAGGGAATGTTATTCGAGTCATTCAAACATAACAAAAGACGAGAGTGATAATGAGTCTTTATTAGATTAAGAGATAAACTAGTAAATTAACTTCGCCAACACCAATTGAATGGTTGAAAACCAGAACGGTATAAGTAACATTTTACAAAATCTATGAAAAAGTGTTTATTTCAAGCTATATTACATGGATTTTCGTGGTTTTACTGAGTAATTGAAATGCCGTAGTTTTAATTATGGAACAAAGCACCACGAGTTTACAGTGATATTGACTTACATAAACATATTTCTGAGAATTTATAAACTGCCACGTATAGCGTTCTGGTTTTCACCCATTCATTTCATTCTTCGTTTATACAGACAAGATCGTCTTAACATTGTTTCCAAACCCGACTTAAAAACTACCTCATGCTACATATTCCCCCACATTCCAAGGCTATAAACGCGCGTTAACTCATTCGAAATTCAATGATTTTTTGATATACCACGTCGAGCAATGTCTTTCGGTGGCGTCTCCAACTTTCTCGTTCAACAAGGTCTCCCTTCGCCCACGTGCCCAGGCCCCTCCGGCCGGAAGTCGTTCGACTTTGGCTTTAATTCCCTGACCGCCAACCCGGTCAATGATTCACGAAGAGGGCAGGTCCGATCGACGCTGTCGGCTCTTGGCGAGAAAGTCTGACGCAAGAGCCATGGTTTATTCAAGCGCAGCTCATCGATTTTTTTGTAGTGTTTGGAAACCGATAATTAGTTCACATTACGCATTCACGTTCAGAATTGCAAAAAGCAATAAACATACATAAAACATTAAAAAGAACGCTACTTATGCGTATATTCTCAATCTTACTCCCGCACATATTTGGTATCCTATTTTAAAACAATATTTGGGGACTCAAATAACAAAAATGTTCCCGAAATGGTCAAACCAGAGCTTATTTTGAATATACGAAACCATTCCCTTTTACATATTCGACAGAAATGCAAGTGTAATAATGTTATCCGTACGTTGCTTCTAAAATGTACTTTAATAAAAAAATAGATTACGAACGTGTATCACTCATGGCTAAAAATTATTCACGGGAAACTTCTTAACTGAACCACCAATAATGTAGCTTTTCCTAACATGATTTAGTCGTACGTTCCTTCTATAGGCAGTGCCAGCCAGTGTGCCATGGCACCACCAACAAAAAGGAAGGAAAATATTTTTTTTCGTCTCAAATGTATGTACAAAATACCGTTTCTTCAAAATATTTCTCTTTATAGTAATTCATTTGGACGAGTGCTTAGTCGTCCAATGCTCTCTTGATAATCTCTTCAAACGCACAGAGCGCAGTGCTATCTATCGGCCACCTACTAAAACTCTGTGCCACCTTCTGACTGGCACCATCTCTACCCGTTTAACGCTGTGTTAGTATGCGTCTCTTATGGTTGAGACGGTGCCAAAATCGAACTGGCACAGTAGTTCTCGTTCTTTTCTATAGAGTGCGCTAATGGCACTTCCTTCATCGAGCTGACTATCTCCCGCTCAGAATGAGCGCGGTGCCCTGGTATTTTGTACGTCTTGGATTTCGGACATGGAGAGGCGGTTTACACCGTGGACTTATGGCCTCTCCTCTTCTTCCTGTACCCTTCTTCTGCGAATTCAGGAAGTTGCGGCCTCTTGCAATTACTGTGGTCGCTCAGGTTTTAAAGCGTTTTTTCTTGTTCTTATTTAATTTTGTATGTTTTCAGTTTAATATTCATTAATATCTAATAAAAGTGGTCTCTGTAAAATTAAATTTTGTTGCCGACGAATGTTATTTTAGAGATTACTAAATCAGTTTTAAAACATCGCAACGATGTTTAAAATCATCTTTTTTATTGATGTTTTAATTTAGAAGATCGCTATAATTGATAAAATCGTTGCTTTTCTATCGATGTCGCGGCATAATTAGCACCACTAACAGAATTCCGTGCCGGCCGCCACTGAGTGTAAGGGAAGGTACTGCAGGGGTGGTGTGAGGAGGGAGGGGACGTCTGAATGATGGTGGGCGCTTGCTGCGACGGTGCCTGTTAATCCAGACAACAGACGCGGCGGGCACAGGCGCCTCCAACTTACTGCGACGCCGAGCAACTGGGAGAGACCCGGCGGCGGCGAAGGTGGTGGCGCCCACGGGAAGACTAATGCGAGCGGGGGAAGTGGCAGGCGGCGACGGTGCTGACGGTAACAGCAGGAGAAGAAGCGGGTTATGGCAATTTCGTGCAAGAAAGGTGGCACGAAT
This sequence comes from Gryllus longicercus, assembly GCA_038098605.1. Lineage (NCBI taxonomy): Eukaryota > Metazoa > Arthropoda > Insecta > Orthoptera > Gryllidae > Gryllus > Gryllus longicercus. Next base: position 65,711 of record JAZDUA010001441.1, read on the forward strand.
TCTACGATGAAATGATGGCCACATTTTCACTTGATATTAGAACGTCTGCGAGAATAAGCGTGTGTACAGTGTTAATAGAGTTGTAAAGGGATTCGGTGATAGGTGATGTGATGAAATAACTTGTCACGGGTTCCCAGAAAAGCTGGAAATATGGAAAATAGAAAAGTAAGACTGGGTGGAAAAATATGGGCGAACAGCTACCGGCCATACACAAAACAAATTATTGATAAGCATATATTTTGACTATGATGGATAATACTGATAAAGGTGCCGGAGAAGAAACAACAGGACATCGCCTGAGAGAATCGAGAAGACTGGACTGACAGAGACTGCGGGCGGAGAGAAATCTCTCGGAGACCGAGGCAATGTCGATTACGCGAGCGAGAACAGTAAGTTCGGAGCCGAGGGCCACCCTCTGACGGCTTACACACTTCGTAGAGGGGGCAGCGACGACCGACGACCTGGAGAGCACCGGCGGCGACGGGCAGTGCGCGCTGCGGCGGATGGCAGCACATCGTCGCCCTCCTCGCCGTCTCCTCCTCCGCTGCCGCCGCCGCCGCCGCCGCCGCCACCACCGCCACCGCCGTCACCACCGCCGTCACCACCGCCGACACCACCACCGTCACCACCGCCGCCGTCACCACCGCCGCCGTCGTCACCACCGCCGCCGTCACCGCCGCCGCTGCCACCACCACCACCGCCGCCGCCGCCGCCGCCGCCGCCGCCGCTGCCGCCACTGTCACCACCACCGCCACCATTGTCGCCGCCACCTCCACCGACAGCGGGGCCGCCGCCGCCACACACTCCCCACGCCATCACCACCGCCCCCCTCCCACCACCACCTCTACCTCTACCTCTACCTCTACCTCTACCTCTACCTCTACCTCTCCCACCGCTGCCGCCGCCGCCGCCTACGACGACGACGTCGAGGACCACGGTCGGCAGCGACTGCGGTGGCGCGCGCGGCGGCGGCAGGGGAGCAACTCATGAAGCGTCCGGGTCAAGTAAATCTCCAAAGAGAAGACGCACCGCTGCGGCAGGGGGCGCCACCGCCTCTGCCACCGCCGCTCACAATTTATGAGATTAGATCCCGGCCCGCAGGTGGGCGGCCGCCGCCGCCGCCGCCGGCACAAAGACGGTCCACCCCCAGCGCCCCGCCCCCGCCCCCGCCGCCGCCAGCGCTCGGCCGCTGACATCGCCGGGGACTGCCCATTGTGCGAGCTGCTGTTTCCCACGACGCTGGCCTCAGGGCTTGCTCTTGATTCTCGGAAACTGCGTTGCGGGTCTCGTGAATTTCCCAGATATTTTTTAAGGATCTTATTCTATTTAAGGTGAAACGTACAAACCAAGTATTTCTATAATCAATTTTCAGACATTAATTTTATCTACAAGTAAAGATCTAGACACATACGATGGTCACTCCAAACGTAATGCACAACAACACTTTTTTAAACATTCAATGTATTTTCCATGACTTGAGGAACAAAATGTCACGTTTGCACGAAGTCCCCGTCTGTTTCTATTGCCTTACGACACCTTAGAAGAAGGGGATGTATACTCGCATAGTAGAAGCCTGGGGTAGTGCGTGTGAGCTTATGTTTAGGAGCCTATGCAATGGAGTCATCATCTCCTGGAACCCACCAAACAGAAACCTTTTTCAGTTGCAGTTCTTTCAATATTTTTGAATTTCTCCAATTAAGACCCTTTTTTCAAATGCAGTTTGAAAAAATTAATTAAAATCACAATGTAACATTAAACCACGTCTGAGTGTGAAAGCCGGAGAGGAAACTGAATAAACAAGTTCAGTTTTCCCATGATGGAAGTATTATAAGCAGCATCATGGATATTTTACAATCACGCTCTTATTAAGAGTAGCTGAGTACGTAGGTTTATTCTTGGATCTAAAGAGCTGCATCTAATTTAACGTCTTATTGACATGCGATGTTGAATACTTTTGACAGTCTTCATATATTATAAAAATAAATTAATAATAAACTTTTATTAGTGATTTCTAATTTTCGTTTCCTTAAGGCCCGCGATTCTGATATTCCTTCTAATCAGTTTCAGGTGTAATGGGACTGCAGTAGTTTTTTAGTTTTCGTAAATTCAATAATACAGTCGCAATTAGTGTCAAATCATTATTATGTTCTTATTTGCACACTCAGGCAGGAATATACAATTTCTTATGCTTGGAACGCGACCACGCTCGCTGATCCTGTCAGCAAAACTTCACAAGTGCGGTCACCTCCTTGCTGAAAAAAATCGCAGTATTTACTTACTAGCTGTTAAGTGTGTGTGTTTACTGAATTCAAAAAATACGTATGAACCGAAGGTATAGATGTATGAGAACCGCTTGAATAGGACGTTACATCTACCAATTCCGTAACACCCACTTTTATTATCGCTCTCAATTACATTTTAAAACGGTAGAAATTTTCCTCACAGGTAAATGTATTACTGTTTCAAATATTTTAAGTTTTTTGATAATAGTGTAACATAGAGGAAATGTATTTTTTCCTTTAATGTTTACCTTACTGGAGGTTGAAATTAAATAATCCAATACGTTAATTTGAATACTACATTTCTCCGGTGTACCATTAAACTAAGCTACATTAAAATACTTTGTATGAACCCACTGAGATAATATTTTATTACAATTATGAAAACAGAAGAAACAACTAATATCTTGGTATTCAGCAAACAAATTGAGGATACTCTCCATTTAATAATACATTATCATCAATACAATGAAATATTTTACTTCCTCTTTTAAAAAATTGTAAATTTCTTCTTTTCGAAAGTAACTGATTTTACAGGCACCCAAAAAATGAAAATAATAAATAAAATAATCTAACTTTCAAGAATTGTATAAAGACTTGGTGAATATGAAACAAAATGTTTTGAGAAAAATAGTTTAACTTTCACCTGTTTCATAGAGTACAGAGCTCACAATTGGAGTTCATTTTGCTTTTATCCTCAAAGCTTTCTCGCAAAATAAAAGGCGTTTATTCCTCCTGAACGAGCGTTGCCCACTTCGCAGCAAAGCTCGCAGTTTGAGCGACGGGGTGCACACGGACCGCAATAACAGGTTTCGCGCCCCCTGCGGCGTCGACCCTTCGTCCGCTCGCCCGGCGGCTGTCTGCGCATTAGCAGCGTCACGGTCGCCCGAGGGCGATGGGCGATGGGCGACGAGGACAGACACCTCTGCTGTTGAGGGCGATGCAAATGCGTGGCGTTGACACGCTCTCGCAGAGGAGGGGATGTGTTAGGGTCTCGGAGACACCGGTGCACAGGGTTGGGCAAAGTACTTGAAATTTAGTATTAAAATACTTCACCAAATACTTCAAGCTTTGTAAATAAGTATTTAAATACATACTCTAAATATAATAGGATTTAATTTGCTCAATACATAAGTATTTACAATACTTGAAGTACTCAAAATACTGCAAATACAATTGTATTATATTTTTTATTGTAACAATATATTGTATTTGTCAATTGTATAAATTATTAATTGGCAGTCATAAAAACTTCTGAACAATAACTTACTATAATTAACATGTACTCTTAATGTAATTAAGCCAAAAAATGAAGGAAAGTAAACAAAGAAACAGGCACATCTTGATTAATTGTTCCACGAACTTTGGAATTAATGCAAAAATAAAATCCAAGATTTTTATTTTTATTAAAGTGCTTTATGTATTTTTAAATACATCTGTTTCATGTATTTACATCATCAAAATATATGTCCAAAAAACCTCCAAAATACAGTTTTTCACGTATAAAATGTATTTAAATTACAATTATTTAAATACTGCCCAACCCTGTTTATGCATAAGGTTCAAATGCACAGGCCTGCTCAAGGGGGCGGAGTAGTCTGAAGCGTGTTAAGTTTGAAAGGGTTCTATGGTCTTACGTAATTAAACATTTTAATTTCCTTAAATATGTTCAATCCATTATTTTCTCATTTTTTAACCTAACAATTCGAGGAATTGTGATACATTTGTGGAAGAGGCACTCCTTGTCTAATAATTATATTTATTAATTGCAGGATTGAAATTACAACTTCATTCCCCTTGTGGTATATTTTATTCATTTACAAGAACAATTTTTCCCATGAAGCTTAAATATAAAACGCCCCTTCTTGTTCTGGCTGTGTTCACTACTGTTCAAATAGAACTACTAACTGCGATTATCAAACGACAAATTTTGTGTTTGTAAATCTAATTCATGTAGAAGCGCTTTTCATTCTGAATTAGATTTAACTGGTAAAAAAGTCATTCAACATGTCATACCACTGAGTTTCTCGTTCTTGGGTCTATACGTTAACTGCCCTTCCGTAAACTACATGATATAGAACAAGTAGCAACGCATATAGGATATACCCAAACAAAACAAAAAATACCGAAAATGTTATAATATCCGTCAGGTAGTTCATAAATTAAAAATTTACCAATTATTTTCCAGAATACGGACCCTGATAGATAGAATAGGTCACTGATAGTTGATGGAGATGTACCACAACTGTTTGCCAAGGGTGTAAACATACATAGGAGCGGACGCGCGTAAATACCTTTTCTCTCAACCACTCACCCCCTAGTATACTCTTCGTTGTTGTTGTTGTACTTTTCGTTGTTGTTGTTGTTGTTGTACTCTTCGTTGTTGCACCAGCCTTTGTCCAATAACATACAAACACCACGCAGACTCCGAGTTTTTCTTTGGCTGATACGTTTTAAAGCATGGCAAGCTTCTATCCATCTGCAAGGATGTTTTACAGGAAACAATTTTGAAAGTTCGTAAGTGCCTATTAATACAATTATAATTGTAATTTCATTTTGTGTAAAAGCAATTTCATTTGCTAAATATGAAAGTCAACTTTTCACCCTTCTGAAGAAGGAGGTCTTTGCCCTTAAAGGGATTTTGCAGACTCAATAAAAAATAAAATAAAGACAAGTGAAAGTGCAAATTAATGTCATTTTATTCATAGAAGGTGTTTTTAACCTTGTTTTGAAAACTGTTTTAATACGCTGTAGATCTTTTAAAGAATATGTTAACGTCTGTTAACACATTTAATTGGAATAGTATTCTACCCTTTTTTAATTTCTTCTCTTTTAATAAAGTCCGAATACTACTCTAAAATTGTAGATCTCACGAGAGACAGTTCATTTCATATTAATTGACCCCAAAATATCTGATAGAACCTTGTTATTTTCAGGTCGCGATAAGTTATATTAGAGATTTTTCTCTCATGAAAAGAGGACAACGCAAAATTGTATGTCATACAATTGAAAGTATACTTTTGAATGTGATAATCAGATGGTACTTATAAACATCAATGATGCTGTAGCAACCCACCCATGTTATGTCGGAAAGATGGAGTAACGTTTCAGGTTCAGGTAGATGAACTAACATTTGTTCAGGAATGTGCAGGTTTTCAGAGGCATACATGTGTAGGACTATCACACGGAGCTACGGGAAATATGAAGGTGCGTGTCTTGAACTATCAAAGTGACATTCATCACCCAAACATCTTTGCCCTAGGATATATGATGTCTCCTGCATCCCTGATCGGTAGTTGACCTCCCACCGCCAACCCCCACCTGGACACTTCGATGCAGCATGCACAACCAGCGTTTACCGCAGCTCCAAGTTATCCCCTCGTCGCGAGAAAATAAATTTCCATCACGCATGAATCAACCCTCGCTCATGCCGCAGCTGAAATAACTTCCCAAAACGAAGAAGGATAAGGGGAGTATCCCTATGAATATTTTTAATAACACCACCAGGGAAACTGTCTGTTGAAAGAGATAAGGTGAAGACTTTTGGAGAGATTTGCGAAGTTTAGGAACTTCGCAGGATACGTCTGGTTTGTTCGCGAGATTCAGTGCATACTAACAATTCCGATACGCATGTAAAAAAAAACGATGTACAAGTTAACTCAATGTTCCCCCTGAAGTAGGATAGAGCGTAAGAAATTTGCGGATGGCGCAAATTGAGTTTCCAAAAATTTTAATTTAATACGTTGATATTTCCGCAATCCTGATTGTAAAACACCATTGTTTATAACACAATTTTCTCAGTTGAATATTGTATGTTTTTGCTCTCGCTTCTTTTCGGTTGTATTCTGTTTATGGATCTGCAACTTATTTCAATATTCGTATTCATATTATAAAAATATTATTTTTTTGAAGTTTTACAAAACATATTTTATGAATTCTATTATTTCTATGTCAGAAATGGTGAAACTCCCGAAACGGGTTGTAGCCGGGAAACCCAACTCTCGAACTTTGGAATGAATGCGAAAATAAAATACACGATTTTGATTTTTATTAAAGTATTCAAAGTATTTCTTTTTTTAAATACCCCTGTTGTGTATTTAAATACGAAAAATCAGTCTAATTGATAAATTGGAAAGGTTTTCAGAGTACTATTCTACTTCTCTCCACTTACCTCTCATATCGTTCTAAGTCACAAACACGAAATACTCATATTTATACACTAATTCGCTAAGAAGATAGGTTTTTCTCCTCAGAATTTGGCAAATACAACACATATATCAATATTAAGAGTATTTAGTTATGAAAAAGTAACATGAGAATTTTGAATGTTGCGTTGTAACAAATAATTTTTCACATTAGCTACACGAAGAATACATTCGATTTTTTTATTTTGTTATAGATAAATCAGTCAGTCAATCAATAGATTTCACATACATTTGAATATTCAACAGTTTAATCATTAGATGCAAATTTTCTTCTAAAAACTCTCCAAACTTAAGAACTACGTTCATAATGAAAATATATGTATCGTGAGAGGAATATAAAAACGAATATCTAACATTATTGACCAGAATTCCACATTTTTTACAGAGAAATGGTGAAACGTGTACATATGTTGAGCACAGTTTCCTTCGCTCTACGAATGTTCTATCCACCTGCCTTGCCCGAGTTTTATCCCCACGTGATCCTAATGCAAACGCCTGTTTCTCATCGGTCATAACTTTTCTTTTCCGCCGAGGGAGGCGACGTCCATCGGATCGTCTCCTCTGGCCCGGTGAGAATGGAAATCCACCAGCGCGTAGGCTAGGTTCGAACCGAGCGACTGCGAAAAACCAGGGGGCCGTGTATAAATCCGTAACAAGCGCGGCGCGAATTGAGTCCGCAGAGGAGGGGAAATTTAAAAAAAAAAGAACGAGCGCAGATTTGCGACTATCAAAACGCCGAAACGTTTCCAGTGAGCGCGCGCGTGCCAAATCAAAGAGCGTGAGTGCGTGCTAAACAGAATAAACGGCCCCACCGCTAGAACGCGCCAGGCGGCTGCCATTAATTCGCGTAATAGAAAAACTGTGTCGGCGGAATAACAAATATTTCAGGACTCAGCAGCGCCGCCGACGGAAGTGGTGGCTGTGGAAGAGTGAGCTTCTAGCGGCTGCGCTTCGAGAGGCAGCCGTGGTAGAAGTCTGCGTATGGATGGAAAAATTTCGTTGTGAGTTGAGGCAAAG
>JAZDUA010001112.1:0-172500 GCA_038098605.1 Gryllus longicercus
GGACTTGGTCGAACGCCATGTGGCTCACGCATATTAATGATACCTTCTCAGAAGCGATTACTAGGACAGATAACTATTTGCGAACTGGGAGCGACAGGAATGAGTATTGAAATGAATCACTGTCATAATGGCAAAGCGTCCCATGCCATTAATAGGCAAATTCGCGCCTTATAATTCCCTGTCCTATATTATCTTAGTTTACTTACGTCTTAAGAATTATGGCCAAAATGAAACTTTCCAGTAATGTTCATTCTTGAGAAACGAAATTCTGAAATTCGTTCATAACAAAATTGTCGCATATCATTCACGTTCGTAAAAGAGAATGGCAAGTAATATTTACAAAAGGTGATTGCAGGGACTGCGACTTTCTTCTGATATTTCCAAGAAGACTTTTTTCACCAAACGGGAATAAATGAATAGGCTACATGGTGAGTTTGTTATGAATGTTTGCTCTCGATGCTTTCAGATACATTCTTCATGAGGCTACTAATTAAAGACACTCACGAAGAAATTCTTTGTGATGCTATGGCTATGGCCAATAGAATCAGTCACTATGTCTGAAAAGATTCAACAACCCACGAAATATTTGCTTTTTTGAGATTTGAAAATTCTCTGCCAGCCGTAATATTAGGCAGCCTGTGGTAAGGAAGACACATTGATAAACACATAACTTCAATTTTTACCTTCTTGCTACACAGTACAGAAAACACACACAGTAGTACAGAAAAAGTTATATAATGCTGCGCGAAAGAAAAGAGCGAACTCTCGGCAGAAAATTTCTTATTAAAAAGTCCTCGTAGCGAACAAGTGGATAAAGCCAGTTGCTAAATTTAGGGGGAAAATCCTCTTATACACGGTGTAACCAGAATCCATGTTTGTGAGCCCTTGATACTGAAACGTTGATTGGGTGCGAAATGTTACTAAAATGTGGAAATAAATGTCTGTTCGTCTGTCTTTCCGTCTATGAACAACGCTAGCGGCTAAACCGTCCAGTCCAATTTCTCCAAAATTGATATTCCCTTATCGAGTTGGTTGATGTGTTTGAAACTGATATTTTAATTTTGGGGGTACTTTACATGATGCCTTGGGACATTTTCAAAATTTAAACATTTCTGTAAGTTTCTGATTAAATTTTGTTGTTGCATAGTGCGAATGACATTTAAGAGAATAGTGTACGTGTCATGTTCGTTGAAAACCCTGTATTTTCGAAAATTGCAAAAGTTCAAATTTTTCGGGGTCTTCTTACGACTGCAGTATTAAAGATAGAGATTTCGCCTTAGTTTCAGTTCTTCAGAAATAATTTGGAATAAGGTCAATTTTTCAGTACAATTTTTCGAAAATTTGAAGTCTTTTTGCTATTTTGGCAAAAATATCGTCGAAAAAGTACGTGCTATTTTAGCATCACTAGTTTAGGAATATGATGGATTGACATGGTTAAAAAAATCGATTAAACGGATCCTCTACCAATTACACAATCCATTAATGGACGCCATTTTGAACATCTTTCACAGTAATTATCTCAAGAAGATTTCCAAATTAACGAATCGGAACGTTGTAGGAAACAACGACCAACAGATAAACAATAAAAGTTCGCTTGTGTCTGCATTAATTAGTTCCAAACTTATTCGTGGGAAGCGTAGAATTAAATTACGTTGAACACTCAGACACGTTCGTGTCCCTCGCTTTCCGTGGAGACAATTCAGGACGAAGACGTCCGGGTTTCGGCACTTTTACGCTCTTCTCTCATTAGGTGCGAAGCGTAAAACAATTCCAAGAAGATTCGAGGCGCATTCAATTGGGCCTGTAGCCCTCTCTGCGCCTCGCCGCAGGGCGTCGCGGCAGGTGCCCGGCGCAGCGCGTTGCTACATTGTTTTGACAGCCGTGTTAGCCCGGCGCCCGAGCTCCCCTCCGACCATTATCTGGTAATTAAATAATGTACGATTCATTTGGAGCCGCGGTCGGACCTCGGCCTAATGACGAAATACAATTTAAATTGGTTTGCATAACTTAGCGTAATGAGAATCCGAAGAAGGATGACGGAGTGGACGGCACGGTTGAGTCTCGCCGTGGGGTCACCTGAGGAAGAATATCTCTTTGTTTTCTGTGCAGATGTAGCGAAGACAGTATCTCTTCTCGGTACAGATTGTCCAGTTAGATGAGGCAGTAGATGAGGAAGTACAGAAGTAGTTGTTAATTTACTTCATTGAATAATGCATGAGCTCATTTCGTGACTTATATCTTGTCGTACGATTGTATAGAGTTCACTACTGTAATAACAGTTGAAAGTCAAAAGAATATAATTTTTAATATTTTGGGTGTAATTTTATTGTGAAGCTAATTTTTCAACACTTTCGATTTGTGATAAATTTAGTACTGAGTTCTTTCGTTTCTTACTATTTTCATTTTGAGGTGTATTAACGACCAGTGGATAACGTCAGCCGGATTGTAATAAATTCTTTGATTTTTTTAAAGTAAAATTCTCCCAAACATGTAAATATTCCACAAGAATCATAAAAAGGAAGCTGCATAATGAAAAGCTCTACTTCGTTGTTATATACCACCAGTTAATTGAACCTAACATCAATGAATTAATTAACTATTTCGACATTTCACGGCATCGATTCTGGCAGAAATTTTATTTCTGCAAATTGAAATGTGTGTATAAGGTGAAGGGTGTTAATTTTGTAGCTCAGTTGTACAGTAAAAAAATACATTAAATGGCATTGCCAGATTCGGTATTATGCATTCTTAAAAATGTAGTATATGTATACGTAGTGTACGTAGATAAAAACAGGTTGGTAATATGTTGATGTAAATGTATTATTTATAGTGCGTACACAGAAATCTTATTTATTTCTGTGATGATAATGTGTGATAAACCTTCTGATGCCATTTAAGATGACCTTACTAGATTCGATACTATTCACACTTAAAGATGTATTACGTTATAAACGTTTGTAAAAATAAATGAGTTTGTAACGAGTGGGTGAAAATATGTTATTTTAATCGAAAATCAAAACGTTCAATGTCTAGAAGCTTTAAATTTTAAAGAGTAAGCAAAGAGGTTGTAAGTTCCGCACATCAATAATTTTTTCTTAACATTAATAATTGAATGACACTCTACAGTCGTCACAGAGTTCACAGACAACGAACTTTTACGCATATAACATTGTAGTACAGTTTTTCACTGTTAACACAAAACCGGCATACATGACATCGAACCCTTTTTGTTTGCACCGCTTCATTTGTAGTGCATACAATGTTGTTTATTTCTGTAACGAGAGTGAGCGATAAACATTCTATTGCCCTTTATAACGACGAAAAGACGCGAAGAATCCAATGGTCGTGCTCTGGTCTGCCATTGGTCGTCTTCAGTGCGTCCCCCAGCCGGCGGCAGGTGCCCCATCGCCGCGTCGGGCCATCAGATGTTTAAATTAAACCCCGGATTCCTCTGCGGTGCCCCCTCTCTTTCCCCTCCCGTCCCCTCCCCTCCGCGCCCCCTCCCCTCCCCCCTCCAGCCGTGCCGGCGCGGAACGCGTTTGCACAGTGGCCTAATTAGCGGCCCCTCACCTCCGGATCCGAGGTGCAAAACAAGACCCGGCCCGGCTCGGCTCGGCTCGCTTCATAAAAGTTCTCGCCCCGCTTAATTGCACCGCGCCGGTGTTACACTCACCGGAGTTACATTCCGCGCTCGTGGAACGGACGTCGCGTGTAACGAATTTATTAATTCGCGGGAAACGTTTTAACTTGGCGCTCGTATCACTCCATCGCGCGCGAGACGGGCGCTCGTGTTGGCAGAGTTTTTATGACGGAGATCGGGTGTCCGGTTTTCCGGTAACGGTTGGACGGTAGATTGATGGGCCTTATCAGTTTTGTTTATCTCACGGAACAAGGGATGTGTATCATACGAAGTGCATCGCAGATGCAGTGGAGTACACGCCGCGTTGCAGGAGATTATTGCGAGTCGTTCATCAACGGGTATGTCCATCTTCTAGTCTTTGAACTCCCCGCGCGACTTCTTGTAACCCTTGGTAGTAAGCAGAGCAAAATATGAAAGCTGTCTGGAGGAATGGCCACAGTCATAAGAGCGTTAAATGTGAGTAAATGTAAAATGAGATATCATAAAATGTGTTTTATAATGTCAAGATTTTAGAATCTTGATCACCAGTTGCTTCTCTTTTCTCTTCACCTTTCCAAATCACGCAAATTTATTGGATCTCGTAAATTTTGAATTTAATCCTTGAGACGCAAAGAAAATCTTGACAAACGCCTTGGAAACGTTTCCGGTTACTCCCTATTACTCCGGTTGTTGGCACGTTGGGGACGCTTGATATCGTACGTGGACGTCGCCGAACTGTAACAATTGAGTTTTAATAGTCTCATTACTATATCATGGTTTTTCCATTTTTCTTGAAATACCTAGGAATAAAATAATGCGTGTTTTAATATTTCGTGACTTCTGCGTTAGTTGGTATATCTGATGCAGAACAGAAACAGAAAGGAGGCAAGTAGAATGTGAAATATTACGAATTCACATTATTTAAACTCACAATATGGTGATTAATGAGAACCTGCTTGGACAAATTCACAGTTTAAGATATTGGGCATTATCACAGTTTAAGGCATATTGATTATTATTTCAAACATACTCTGGACAATACAAACGATCTCAATTATGTAGAAGTAAACATTATCATTTTCAAGAATGATGTGTCCAAGAACATATCTTGGACAGGATTGTACATATCTAGAACATCATGGAAGAATGATGTGTCCAAGCACGTATTTTGGACACATAATTCTTGAAAATTATAATGTTTATTTCTACATAATTGAGATCAGTTGTATTTGGAAGAGTATGTTTAAGAATGTTGGAAATAAAACGAACATTGTGCATACTCTCTTGTGAATTTGTCTAAGAAGATTTACATTAATCACCATATTGTGATTCAGATGATTCGTTATAAATATTTTCGTACGAAAGAAAAAGTCTCATAAGTGATATGAAGAAATGTCAAAATGACATTTAGTTGTAGAATGTAAAGTTAAGAAAAATGGAAAACCATTCGAATGTTTCCATTAATTGATGAAAATAAGTCCGTATGTTCAGTCTCCAGAATTAATTACTGAATGCGTGCCCCCAAAGAATTCCGGTAGCAAGCAAATGAGAGTTTTTTTGCTGAAGCTTCGTCTGCGGAAACGAGCTCCTTGAACCCCATTCCCCTCTCTGCCCCGGAGGTCCTATCTGCCTGTGTGTGGGGCGGGCGCTGCGCGGTGGGCGCGGGGACCACCAGGGACCTCGGGGACCACCGGCGCTCGGCGGCCCTCACCCCGCCTCCGTCCACCCCTCCGCACACCGTCGTTGCCATCCGCCCTTCTGCCTGCCCCCCGCCCGGCTCAACGCCTTCCCGACGCCCGCCAGCCCATCCGGCCGCCCGCCCGCCCATACGTTCGCCCGCCCGCCCGCCCACCCGCCCGCCCATCAGTCCGCTCGCCCGCTCGCCCGCCCGCTCGCCCGCCCGCTCGCCCGCCCGCCCATCGTCCGCCCATCCGTCCGCCCATCCGTCCGCCCACCCGTCCTCCCACCCGTCCTCCCACGCGTCCTCCCACCCGTCCTCCCACCCGCCCTCCCACCCGTCCGGAAGCCCCCACTCGGCGCACCGAAAGACCGACCCGGCCACCACCACCGCGACGCGGGGCGGCGCGACACGAGGCGCTCGCGGTGATTAAGATAAATGCCCCAAATTGCAGGGTGTGTCGACGCGTCCCCCGCACAAAGGCGCCCCGACGTCTCAATCTCCCGCAGGCAGAGTTTTTTACCCCCCGCCCCCTCGCGACTCAGCCTACCGCGACCGGCGCTCCCCTGCCACGACATTCACAGCCACCCCTTTCCCCGGCCAGTTTTCTTCGTCTAGTTCCCGCTTCTTGTTTCCGCTACCCTGTTCCCGCTCCTCGGGCGTCTCCGCTCTTGCATTTTGAATGTAAAGCGTATTCATGCTGTTAATTGCCGACATTAATGAGTTCTGAGTTCTTGGAAGCGGTTCTTTATTGTATTGAACACCCACCTTATTTATTTTACATTTTTTCTCTCTTTCTTGTACTGCACCTTAAATTGAGTTGTTTTTGAAACTCGGTGCTTAAGTCAGCTCAGTTTTAGTATGATTTTTTTTTTTGAAAGCCTGTGATAATTGAATATTACTGTTTTCGTGTGGACTTGCTCAACCAGTCTGTATGTCTTACTACGTCATTGTGTAGAGAGGAGCAAATTCTCGTTAGCATGTTTTTTTCATATTGATACTTATGCCTTTGCATTGCAAGAAACATTTTCTTTATTCTGCATATTTCTTTCAAACATCGAAGCTCAAGTTCTCTATGGGACCTCTATCTTCCAGTAACTATCTTTATGAACTTGAGGAACTTTGACTTATATATCGTCACTCCCCTCGTGCGACCTCATTAATTTCTCGTTATTTTACCTCCCCCATAGAGCTGTCTGACCGCTCTTAGCCGCAGCAGACTCCTGCGCCGTCACTGCCAGTTCATTTCCGCCCCCCCCCCCGCCATCGTTCTCTTCCTTACCCTCGTCACTTTCTTCGCCGTCCCTGGTTTTCTCCCTTGAGCTTCCATGTGCCTCACGTCCGCCGCCTCGCCCGCCTCCGGCTGCCGCGACTCCCCCCTCCCCGAGACCACCTCCTGCCTGGCAATTGCGGCGCGCGGGCGGGCGGCCGGGCGCTCTCATTTCTAATTGGCTCCAGATGAGGTGCGTGACGCGGGCGGGCCCTGCCTCCGAAATGACCCCTCGCCGGCGACTCGCCGTTTTGCGTCCGCGCGCCCAGCGCTCTATTACAGGCCGATGCCGCCTCCCGGGGGCTTTCCAGGGCTGGCTCGAGGACAGCGGCTGCGCTCGTCGCTTATGCACGCGTTGGAGTCTCTGACGTAGACTGCGTCGCTAGGTGGAATTCCGTTAAACGTATCTTAAGTTTGGATTAAAATTTTCTATTTTATTATTGGAAAAGTGAAATTAAGACTTTGGGGCCTGCTGGTTTAAAAAAAAGTTTAAAAAAAATGAAAATAAAGTCGAAACTTTCTTACAAAAAAGAAACATTTGTTATATTCGAAGATGCTGCATTGTATTCATTCCACTTCAAAGAACATCGTTCGAGCATCTTACTCAGACTACTCGTATTATTATAATAAAAAATATAATTCAAGAAGATTTGTTTTGCAACAGCTGGTTAGAAATTAATTAGTAATATTTCAATGAATGCCGTGAATGAATGCCGGCTTTCCAGGGCTGGCTCGAGGACAGCGGCTGCGCTCGTCGCTTATGCACGCGTTGGAGTCTCTGACGTAGACTGCGTCGCTAGATGGAATTCTGTTAAACGTATCTTAAGATTGGATTAAAACTTTCTATTTTATTATTAGAAAAGTGAAAATAAAGACTTTATTGGCTGTTGGGTTGTAACAAATTTTGAAAATAATCAAGTAGAAACTTTCTTACAAAAAAGAAACATTTGTTATGTTCGAAGATGCTGAATTGTATTCATTCCACTTGAAAGAACATCGGACGAGCATCTTACTCAAACTACGTCGGGCATATTGGATATGAAAAAAAACAAACTTTTCATAAATCCAAACTTCATCTAATTATAATAATACAAAATTATAGTTCGAGCTGATTTCGTTTTCAACAGCTTCCTAGAAATTAATTAGTAATATTTCAATAAATTCCTTTCTATTGTACGAAATACTTCATTTTCGACTTTCGTGAACTATCATTTATAACTAGGTGACTGTAAGTGATCTTCTGGTGAGCTATGAGCCATAATTTGCTTATTTATGATTTAAAACAGTAAAGCATTGATCCGGATTTATGTTCGGTGTGACTTTCTGCACAATCTGTGTATTTGCGAGACTCATGTATCCTTCTATAGTAATCGAGAAACATGCGTGCGTGCGCGCGTTGCTTCCGGTTACACCGTTTCGGTCCAGCACTCGAAGCAAACGAGGTGTCACTCTACGCGTCTCGGTCTTCTAGAGGGAAACTTGATTTCCCTTTTTACTGATCCTTGCAGAAGATTGCGAGAAATTTCGCTCTAAACAACGCATTCGTTTTTCACTTTTAAGCAATTAAAGCGTTTTTTGAATGATTTACGGTACTTACAGAGGTGATCTAAAGCTCGTTTAATTTCTCTCGTCAAGTCGAATAGATTGCCACAATTCATAGCCAGCACCCTGTAGGATATTCTGGAAGAGTTATAAAAACATAATGATTTGATTTTGTCAATGTATCCCCAAGAACAGTGCTGAAAAGATTTGAATTAGTATACTCTAGGATTTACATGAATCTTTACAACTTTAATCATCAGATTGACTATAAATCAACTTAATTTGGTAATGAAATAAAAGTCTAAACACGAATTTTAATCGATACCTTTTCATGTTATTTTCTATACCCGAAAATGGACGATGTTTGTAACTCTTGTATTTAAAATTTATTTATATTATGAACTTGCAAGGCACAAATAACGGTTTTTATCACGAAAATACCCACCGGAAGAGCGACGGTAAGTTAGTTTCAGAATAATTTCTATGCCGAAGATAATCTCTTCAAATACTATGATAATGATTTCATGGAGATATTGTAGAAAGACTCATAGAACGTCATCATATTGTCTAACATATCAGAACAATGTAGTTCTTAAGAGCGAAAAAGCAAGTACTATAGTTTTGAAACACTTTCGCACGACCAAAACAGCAAAACAGAAAATTAATTGCATGAAGGTTGGATGGGAACAGCTTTCTAACTCAGTTTCGTGACACGAACCCATTTACAATAATTAAAAATAACATACTCTCTTTCTAAGAGATCTTCCATAACCAGAATTTCAAGACCCAATCTCACATAATAGGGAATGATCAGAGAAATTGGAATATTACAGAAAAAAAACAAATCCCTAAAAAAATACAACCTATAACAATATTCATTATAATACTTTTTAATGATTTTTAGTGTAGCCATTAAGATTCACAAAAACCAAGAGTTTTTGTTGAGGTCATGAAAAAGAAGAGAAGGATAATTCGTGAGAATATTAATTTACATAAAGGCTGCTTGAAAGAATGTTTGGAAAATGGTTCCTTTCCTTTAACAGATCTTATTATTTAAATGACACATCACAATTATGTGTTTTTTGAACACGAATTTTTATCAATAAATGCATTTGCTTACCCCAAAACAATGGAGTGCTTGCAATGCGAATGGAAACCGGCAACGAGGCAAATAAAGTGACCTGAATTCCATTCCATTTCATTGCATTGACCGTTTGCTCTCTCAGTGACCAAAGCAGAATGGCAGTGCCTGGCCAACTCGTCTGACTAGGATCCGAACCTCCTTGGCCGCGGCGCGTTCGGGTCTCTGGGTTCGCATTTGCGCCCGAGGCGGCGGCTGGAGCTGCGCGCGGGCGGAGGGCCACGCCCACAAGTAACGACCCCTTGATTACAATTTCTCCGCCGCCGCGGCGCCGGCGTCCCTGGGAATGACGCCTCC
Source organism: Gryllus longicercus (assembly GCA_038098605.1). Taxonomy (NCBI): domain Eukaryota; kingdom Metazoa; phylum Arthropoda; class Insecta; order Orthoptera; family Gryllidae; genus Gryllus; species Gryllus longicercus. Next base: position 9,548 of record JAZDUA010001112.1, read on the forward strand.
GGGCGCCACGCTGCCGCCGCCGCCACCACCGCCGCCACCACCGCCGCCACCACACCCACGCCGCCGCCGCCGCCACCGTCACCTCCGCCGCCACCGCCGCCGCCACCGCCGCCGCCACCGCCACCACCACCACCACCACCACCACCACCACCACCCCCACGCCACCGCCGCCACCACAGCCACCGCCGCCGCCGCCACCGCCGCCACCACACCACCACCACCGCCGCCACCACGACCACCACGACCACCACCGCCATAACTGCCGTCGCCGCCGCCGCCGCCGCCACCACCACCACCACCACCACCACCACCACCACCACCACCACCACCACCACCACCACCACCCACCACCACCACCACCACCACCACCACCACCACCACCACCACCACCACCACCACCACCACCACCACCACCACCACAGTCGCGACCGCCGCCTCCGCACCAAAACCACCTCCACCGCTACCGTCACCACCGCCGCCGCCGCCGCTTTGAGTACGCTAAGTGAAAGCTCCGCGCGGCCGAGTACTTGGAAGTGCGCGGCCCTTCCGGGCACGAGACCCACTTTCCAAGGCGATGGGTGAAGGGCCCGCGCGCCGACTTTAATGCACTCGTTACTTCTCGCGTCCGGCAGCGGGGGAGCTTTTTATTACTCCATCGGCGTCAGGGCCGGCGCATAAAGCGCGCACGCCCCTGTCGTGAAAGCCATGCAAAGAGATGTGTTTATCCTTCGGGAACAGTGCAATTATGGCCAACGAATGTTGAAACTCGGTTCTTCCAATCAATGTACAATGTTTTATTGTATATAGAGGAAGGCTTATGAAGAGTCTGGAAAGAATCAAAATTCCCTGGACGAAAAATTGATATTCCTTCCCCAATGCTTCCTCTGCAACTAGTCGTAACCAAATGTGTCTTAATGTTAACAAATTTTTCCTTTATGTTTTCGACATCCTTCAGAGAAATTTTACAAATGTTGTGGTGTGGTAAGAACTAGTGATACTCTTAGAATAGAGCACAAAACGATGTTTGAACATTATTACTTATCCATACCTAAAGTTGATTGCCTATTCAGATGTCATTACTAGAATTCATAATAAAACGACCGAGTTTTCTTTCTTAAAATTTCTGGGAATGCCAGCCAATAAATGTCTTAATCCGAACATCTCGCTAGTTAAAAATAATAAGATTCTATCTGACATTTTTGACGAAAATAATGATTTTGTGTGTTAGAACTTCATTTGCTTATCAAATCCTCAACTTTGTTAGACCTCCAAATTTTAAAACAATGCTCTTCTCCGCCGGATAAATTTGCTCAAACTCAGAAAGAAGCTCATCTTTCTAAAGCCTGTTTTACACAATCATTTTTTCATCATTTTTCGCCGGTACAGAAAGATACAGACCAGACTGGATGTAATTTGTACGAAAAGATGACGCATGCTTAATTTTTCGGTACAGATTTCATCCGGTTTGACTATCGCGCTCTGGGCGGCACTCTACGGGACTTTCTCTGGTTTGTTATGCGTGTGGAGCGATATATTTATTTTGTAGTTGCGTGAGAGCGTTCTGACGTGTTGAATTGTAATGTGAAATGGTTATGTAGTGAGAAATAAATTATGTACTGTATTCTAATATTGTCGCATCCGTGTTCAGTTTTGATATAACCTAACTTAATTTGTTACCACAGATGCGCTGTTCAAATGTTTGAACTTCAGCGCTATATGTGGCGTCTGGAGGAAGTATTTTCTTCATGATTACGTACAAAGACGGAAATGACCGTGTAAAACTCTCATCCAGTTTCGGCACCAAAACATACTGCTTAGAAACGAACGTCCTTTTTCCATCCACTTTCTGTACAGAAAAGTGATGGAAAAAAGGATGCAAAAATGACAGTGTAAAACAGGCTTAAGACACGACTTGACGATCTGATGCTATAGATGTGTGCCGTCGCCGGCGCCTGATTTCGAGCGGCTTCGTCCGGCATCTCAACGGCCTTGCGGCGCGCTCCCGCAGGTCGGATTCCAGGATTCCTCGTGGGGCGATGAAAAACGGGCGACGGCGCGCGCGGGCCCCGATTCGTCCGCGCCGTCGCGTCGCGTCGCGGAGCGTCTCGGGCCGGTTGGCGTCGGAATCGGCGCGCTCCATCAAGCCTGCCCAGCTGGATGGCGCCCATCTGTCTCGGCGGTTTGGCCCAGGGGTGCCGAAGGCCGAGTGGCGCACCGCAGGGTTGCATTTCGGGGCTCCGACGACTTACGGGGAAGTTCAGCCATAAGAACGATTGTATACGGAAGCTTCCGCGGCTCGAATCCATAAATTCACGGCTATCCGGGAGACGCCGCGTCGTTGGCTGGGAGGCCGACGTTTCGCCTGACATGTCGCAGGCTTCCTCAGGGCAGAGAGGCCTGCGTCCCCCCGTTCGTCACTGCCCTGAGGAAGCCTGCGACATGTCAGGCGAAACGTCGGCCTCCCAGCCAACGACGCGGCGTCTCCAGGATAGCCGAGAATTCATAAGAACGATTTTCACGAGGTTTTTATTGAGGCTAAGCAACGAATTCTTTAAATGTTCAGCCACAGCTTGCAATTTTCACACAATCGGTCTTAGAGAAACGCGGAGTATGGTTAGCACCCCTGTGTGGAGCGTGCGCAGCACTGCGTCGGCCGGCAGCGTTCACCCGCGCTCGTAACGAGTCCGTCGGACACCCGCGCCCGATTCGTTCAGCTTTGAGGATTTCTCAGCAATGCGAGTGGGTTTATCCTCTTTTGAGGGGAATGTGGACATGGACACTTTTTTTAAGAAATACAAGAAATTCACTGATTTACTCCAAGAATCACACTTACTGTATTTGGAGGGAATGACGTAAGGAGAGAAGGGTAGATTCAGAGTTGAGTGCAATAGCATTTTTTTGATGTGTGAATGTAATAAATACGCTCGCAAGTATCATGTATAAGTACTCCTGTTACTGCATTTGTATTAGTTTCGAAAAATGAAGTCTTATTAGAATTTTGTGAAATAATTTTACTAATTAATTTTGATTTTCAATAATAGAAAATCCTTCTGCTCATGAAATTAAAATTAATAAAGTATTATTCTGGCGAAAAGGAGTTGATAGAGCCGACTGAAGTCAGTGATTTCGCTGTTTCTAGGTAGAAATTGTTGTGGGGTTTTCAGCATAATTCTTATTGATTTTAAATGTCCTAAACAATAGTGTTGTTTTGTATATAGGAATGATGTGAGAGGATTGTAGCTTTCCATATGAAAACATTTGAAGTCGAAATAAACACATTTTGCATTTTGTTTCAGGTAAGCTGAGAAACTGCACCTGTAGTTGCTGTGTATGTGAGTAAAAATAATTAATAGAGTCTGGGAAATCTGGATGCTTGTAGTTATAAATTTGGAAAGGATATCCGTGTCAGTATCAGTGCCACCATTAAGCTATCGTATTAGAATTGGTTCTGCAGATACATATTCCGGATAATGAAGCTGAGATGACTATGGACAAAGAGAAGGTATTTTTTCATGTGAAGAAAGTGAAATTATTTTCCTTAAATGTTGTCCTTGTTATTGGTTGTTCTAATTTTCATTCGATGAATCGACAACAAATTCTTGCCCCGGCGTTAATAAGTAATAGGCAAAAATATTGCCATAGCATTGAATAACGTTAACAGCCCTGCTTAATAGGGAGTTTTAGCGGCATGCGTAAGGAGGTATCCTTAAAGTCTATTGATCACGTGACTAACGCCTTTATACGGTCGTAATGAACAACGTACAGAAGAGTTTTAGCAATTGCGGCATTTCGTTATGGATTATAACAAAGGAAGCATTTCGAGCCTTGAGCAGAGAAATTGCGTAATATATCAAAGAGTGTAGGCTAGTGGTGAGACATTTAAAATACGTTACGAGTCAACAGAATAACAATTATAAATTGTGCATGGAGTTTTATATTTTGTTGCCCTTCGTGATGAGTATGTAGTCTGGAATTTTGAATCTGCTTTTCTTGAAAATATAGGAAATACGTTAAAACAGCGTTCGTTTTGAGCACAATACATTACATATCCCGAAGATATAATTTGAACTCCTTTTTCGCGAATTTCTTTCCTGTCGCCTCTCCAACATATCCCGTTAATTCTTGCCAGCGTTGTGGAGTTGGTAAGGAATAATTGTAACTGCCTCGCATACGAGAATCGGTTTATCAGAGTTGGAAGAATTAAGTTTTTCCTGTTTTTAGGCTTGTAAGGTGACCGCAGAGACTCCCAATAGCGTGCACTAATTATGAAGGAATAAGATCGTAAGGTAAGACGTTATGACTTCAAGGTTCGTCTTGTGACAGTACATAACGGCGTTACCTTTCTGGCGCTAAAACTTCCTAATTTGTGTATCAATTAATCCTATCTTCAACGGTATTACTAGTTAAAAAATTGAAACAAGCAAAATGAAATGACTTCCCAATTCCCAAACACAAAAACCGAGGCACTGACGCGCGGAAGTCCGCAACGATCCATCAGCTGGGCGAATATGACGGAGGCGACGGCCATCCGGGACGTCGAGGCGCGCCCTGCCGGCTGATTAGACGGCGTCCGCTGCGGCGCGAAAGCTCCTTTGAAGCGGCGATGCGCAAAAAGCCATACGTCGGCTTTTCCCCGCGCTTCCCGCCTCCGCGGCACGAGATGGCTATCGGCCGACGATCAGCCCGCGCAGGTCGCCGGCCGCGCCACCAATCGCGTGAACCAGTTCCTGTCGTGTTTTTTTATTTATTTTTATTTATTTATTTTTTATTTATTTATTTATTTATTTATTTATTTATTTATTTATTTATTTATTTATTTATTTATTTATTTATTTATTTATTTATTTATTTATTTATTTATTTATTTATTTATTTATTTATTTATTAATTTATTTATTTTTTTACTTTCTCCAAGTACTTCTACGCGACTGTTATGTTCTTCATGTAATGTATATTTTGTAAATAATAATAATAAACCCCGAAAGACTTTGAGCGCCAAATAGAATAAGGAATATTGATTTCAGATTCTAGGGGCGGCGACATGAGCCGGATCGATTGGGGAATATCAACTGTGGAGAAATTCGGCTGAACGGTTTTGCCGCTAACGTTGCCCACGCACGGGCGGACGGGCGGACGAATTGCTGTCAAACGAATTTTCGGCATCAAAAACCAACAAAACATGTATTCTGTCTACATCACGTGTTGGAGGATTCACATTACTTAAATGCTCGTGACATTTCTATATAAATAATTATTTAAATTAACATTATCATTCCATTCACAGTAATTTTCTTGTCACTTTGGATGGAAGAATCATATTTCTCTTGTGAGTTCCCCCACTTGTAGAAAAGTCGTAAGAAATTCTTTGAATGCTGATTTCAATATATTAGCAATTCAGTTATAGTTACATTACCAATATTTAAAAAAATCAATGCTCTAGTAGTGAGTATCGAAAGTTCTGTCCGGTCCGTAATGTACGCTTAACGATGTGGAATTTTCGAAACCCGAATAAGAGTTTTGAGAAACGGAATTAAACGAGATTGACCGGTCTTAACGTCACACGAAACTCGGTCTTGCACTGATATGAATAATTTAGTACTTTTCATTAGCGCAAGATAGTGAGTACGCTTAGAAAGTAATTAAGTCAGTGAAGTGAGATAATAGTTCATTAGCAACCGCAGAATCGTAATTTCAAAGTTTACTGATCAGAAAAGGATGATAATGGATAAATAATATTTTTCGGTTATGTCAGGGACAGTTGTCTGGAATAAATCAGCTTCCCAACTTAAACAATTTATTCATCATCACAATCATCATCGTTTTTCTGTTAATTGAGGTGATCCATGAACCTTCCATTTACTTCCAACTATGTCGATAATCTTGAGCTCCCAGCATCTCGTCCATTTTGGTATCTCATCCAATACTTGGATACTCTTCGTTACTCTTTTTTCAGCCTTGAATATCATCAGAGAAGTATCATTTTATGAATCGAATTCTTTCCTATCAAACTATTTATTTAACTAGAATGTACTATTATATTTGGAAGTCCTTTAATCTCATGAAACTAGTCTTTCGGAAATTGCAAGATGCCGTTATAAATGTATACGCGATATTCATTTAATCGTGATTTGAAGTTTCGTTGCTTTATGAATCTCATTATTATCTATTTTTTCTTTGCATAATTGCTACTAAATGTGATATAATGTTTAATAAAGTTTCCTAGAGTAAATATGCCATTAACGTTAACGTTGCTATTTAACATTTATTAGTAAATAAGTCATAAAATGTAATAAAATTCTTCTAAATTAGAGTCAAGTTCATTTCCAAATTCCTGCTTTTAATAACAGTGTCCGAACCTTTATGATAATGACATTTTTTTATCTTACGAGAGTTAAGAAGAACAGAAATTTAATATCGCTCTCAACTCTTAATTTGCGACGAGCGCCACGCGGAAGTAGCTTCACGTTTATTGTTCACGTGACCAGCCGTCTCGCATGAGGAACGCCCTGTCATCATCGGCTATGAAGCGTGACCGAACACGAACAGGCTTGTACGGACTAAAGTGTCAGAATGTTGCTCCATCTGAACTTGAGTAACACTTGACATGTTACATCGCATTGAAATTTCGTTTCTAAACATAACCGTTTAGATTTAATGTTTCTTGTGTGCATTGTGTTCTTAGAACCTATGGCATACACAGAAAGCGTCAAGAGACAATTTCGAGAGGCACATTCTTCCAACATAAGAAAGGAATAATGAAATGACTAAAAATAAAAAAAAAATATAGAAATGATATTACAATATAAACTTTGGAGGCCTGAAAATCGGAAAATATATACACATGAATCGTATGCGTTTTAACATGTAACAACTGTATTAAAGTCGCGCGTTCTAACATTTCGTTACGTGCAATCATATCAAAAGTCGTCTTGGTCATTTTGTTGCCTTCTTCTTGTACTAAAATGGCGTTCATAATTACACAAGAGTGTAAGTAACTATCTTTTAAAATACCATATTTTTATCATTCTCTTTATGAACGGACATGGAACGGATACCACTGAAAACCCATTATCTGTGACAATTTACTGCTGAATAATGTATGAGTATATTCTATTAAAAGAAATCCAATACTTCTTAGGTAAACATAAGTTCATTTCTGCTCATATCTAAATCATGCCACTTGTATCACAGAGAGTGTATCATTTCCTGAGGTCGTATTTTCGTCAGAGGGAGAGGGGAAGATTGAATGAGCTGTGAGGGAATGAGTTTTTGAATCCGAGTGCATCGTCTACTGATGTCAGTAGGTCTGTGGTGCTGTGTCCGTGTGATGCAAGTTTCTTTCGAATAGCATTTTCCCCGATTAATGATGTCCATCGTTTACCGATTTCGACTTCGTCGATACCTGACCTCTGTGTGGTTTTTATTCGTATTTTTCTTTGAAGAGGAACGTTGTTTTCTTTCTGTTGTCTTTTCGTCCGTAAGTGTGGGTAGATGAGACGGAGATTCTCCCTCGTTGGAACACGAGATCCGTCACCGACCTTCACGTCAGATTGGGGTGTGTTTCCCTCTTCTTTTATCTGTCTCATACGGGACACGCTCTAAACCCCGCTGTGATCTCCGACATGTATGGTAATGTAATGCATGAAAGTGAAAGTGTGTTTAAGGAGGATGGATAGGACAAGGAAGAGGAAATACTATTGGTGCTACATAAGCCTTTTTTCTCGGACACTGCCCCGGCATTCGCCAGAAATTGATTGGAGAAATCATTGAACACTACGGACCAGAAAAGCCGTTCCAAGGAGTTCGCCTTCGGACTGCAGTTGAATTCGCAGCTACAATAGAAACTCCGCCACTAACTGCACTCGTATCCCGGATCGCCCGGTCGGTGCTACGGCAGAGGCAAAGGTGTTGCCATTGAACTCTCGTAGCCAGGGGAAATATTTAAGATATCCTTATAGATTGGGCAATAAGGCAAACATAAATCGTCGGATTTGATCTGACAGTATAAATTGTCAGAGGCTTTTAATAAGTTAATAACTTTTTCTAATAAATGAAGTACATACTTAACATAATTTACTAAGAAACTGCAATACTTTTTTCATCGAATCATAAGAGTAGAGATTCGGGAATTGCGGGATAAAACACCAACTGAATGGAGTCAAATCCTTGGATCTCCCACTCAACGATGTAACAGTGTCTTTATTAGCCGCTTTGCTATCGCATCCGATTCTTCGTGAAGTACTTAATTTCCCGTGGCCATATTCCCCCCGGGGGACGAGGTAACATCGCGTGAGCCGTGACGCGCCGCCCTCCGCTGTGTCGCGTCGCGGGGGCGACCTCCCGCAGGCTGAGAGGGCCTGCGCGAGTGCGGTCCCCGAGGGAATCGAGTCATTAGAGCGCATTTTTGTGACATTAGGCGGGCGAGACGTTTCAATCCCGCGCGGAGGCGGTGACGGCGGAGGCGGAGGAGGCGGTGGTGGAGGCGGAGGCGGCGGTGACGGAGGCGGAGGTGGAGGTTGAGGCGGAAGCGGCGGCGGAGGCGGCGTATGCGCAGATGTATGCGCAGGCGGAGGTGCAGGCGGAGGCGCTGGCGGAGGCGCAGGCGGATGCGCAGGCGGAGGCGCAGGCGGAGGTGGAGACGGAGGCGGCGGCGGAGGCTGCGACAGAGGTAGAGGCGGTGACGGAGGCTGAGGCGGTGGCGGAGGAGGAGGCAGCGGAGGCGGAGGCGGCGGTGACGGAAGCGCAGGCGGTGGCGGTGGTGGAGGCGGAGGCGGCGGTGATGGAGGCGGAGGTGGAGGTTGAGGCGGGAGCGGCGGCGGAGGCGGCGTATGCGCAGGCGGAGGTGCAGGCGGAGGCGCAGGCGGAGGCGCAGGCGGAGGCGCAGGCGGAGGCGCAGGCGGAGGCGCAGGCGGAGGCGCAGGCGGAGGCGCAGGCGGAGGCGCAGGCGGAGGCGCAGGCGGAGGCGCAGGCGGAGGCGCAGGCGGAGGCGCAGGCGGAGGCGCAGGCGGAGGCGCAGGCGGAGGCGCTGGCGGAGGCGCAGGCGGAGGCGGAGGCGCAGGCGGAGGCGCAGGCGGAGGCGCAGGCGGAGGCGCAGGCGGAGGCGCAGGCGGAGGCGCAGGCGGAGGCGCAGGCGGAGGCGCAGGCGGAGGCGCAGGCGGAGGCGCAGGCGGAGGCGCAGGCGGAGGCGCAGGCGGAGGCGCAGGCGGAGGCGCTGGCGGAGGCGCAGGCGGAAGTGCAGGCGGAGGCGCAGGCGGAGGTGCAGGCGGAGGTGCAGGCGGAGGCGCAGGCGGAGGCGCAGGCGGAGGCGCAGGCGGAGGCGCAGGCGGAGGCGCAGGCGGAGGTGCAGGCGGAGGTGCAGGCGGAGGCGCAGGCGGAGGCGCAGGCGGAGGCGCAGGCGGAGGCGCAGGCGGAGGCGCAGGCGGAGGCGCAGGCGGAGGCGCAGTTGGAGGTGGAGACGGAGGCGGCGGCGGCGACAGAGGTGGAGGCGGTGGCGGAGGCTGAGGTGGTGGCGGAGGAGGAGGCAGCGGAGGCGGAGGCGGCGGTGACGGAAGCGCAGGCGGAGGCGGTGGTGGAGGCGGAGGCGGCGGCAGTGGTGGCGTTGGCGGAGGTGGAGACAGGTGGAGGCGGAGGAGGCGGAGACGAAGGCGAAGGCGGAGCTGGCGGTGGCGGTGGGCCCTCGGGGTGTCACTGCCTGCGTCATCCGCTTTTTGCCGCCGCCGCAAGAAAACAAACACCGCAGGTGGGGCGAGCCCAGTGCTTGTGCATCCACCCTCGACGCCCCTCGTGCCCTGACGCCGCCCCCGCCCTCGCTTCCCTGAAGCGCTGTCCTCGTCCCCTTTCCTCATACCCTCATCGCCCCCGGCGCAGTCGCCCGCTCGGTGTCTTCACCGCAACCCCCGCCTCACACTCTCTGTGTTCGTACTGGGTCCCTGTGGTGCACCTTTATTTCGAATAGCATTCTTCCTTTCCCAGATCTCCGTCGTTTACCGGTCTTTCAATAGGTGATCTTTGTGTTGCTTATATTCCTAGTTTTCTTGGAAGGGGAGCGTTGTTTGATTTCTACAATCCTTTGGATCGACTGTGTCTTATTCAATTCTCAAACTGTCCTTTTTGTAATTTCGTTCTTTCATAGAGTCTCGCTTCTTATTTCTAGTTCTCACTTCCATCGATTTGTAAATTCTCTCCTTCTTGTATTATCTTTCCTTACTTTCCACAATTAGAGCCTTTATTTCCTTAGTTATCCATTTGTCTCCATTGGATCCTGAATCTTCTCTCTGTTCTCGTTTTTATGTTTCGTTTTTCCCTCCGTTACTTTCCCTTCTTCTCTCGCTTGTGGCTGCTCACTCTCTATCGCCACGATACAAATGGTCTAGTGGTGAAGGCAAAGATGTACCCCACGTCTCTCATTTAAGTATTGCTTTTTGGTAACATGTAATCTTAGTTAAGATATCATAGCCATGCCCATTTAACAAACTTTATTCCCACTTTCTCTATTCTATTCTTCAAAGGGATCTCTAATTTTATTCCCAACCAGAGAAAGTCCTTATTTCATCATCATACCATAATATAATCTTGATCATTAAATGCTTTTTACTGTTCTTCCCATCACATAAAAATAACAAGGAATCGAAGATATTGATAAGCACTTCTTGTTCTTCCTTAGTTTTCCGGTCATCCTTCGTGAGTTCATCTTCAGTTCATTGTCCTTAAACTTGCAGTCTCCATTTTGAGCACCCATTTCTTGTCCGTTTGGTTCAACCGTTTCGTCTCCGGTACCGCCGTTTAGGACCGCGTGCAGCTGTAGTAGATCTCCCTGTGAGGCATTCGGTGGCTGGGCTGCGGTAGGCAGCTACTCACAAAAGGCGGAAGAACAGGGCGGCCTCTTCCCATAATAACTACTATTAAGGAGATGCAACTTCAACCGTGACAACAACCTTCTGGAATTAAGACGAGGCAGGTTTCGGGAGGTCGTTCATGCGGTTATAGGTTGGGATTACTCTGAAAAGAAATTTACGGGGATACTTTGTTGTTAAGTGTCAGGTATTTATGGGAAATCCTCGTGCAACAAATATTGATATTCTGTAGAATGAAAAAGCAATTCGAAATCATACATTTTCATAATTTTAATTTATTCAGAATTGGATTTGTTTTCCTCCCGAGCTAAATTGAAATGGGTTTTAATAATATTGCGGGAGATTTGTTGCAAATATAATATTTACAATTATACTTCGTTAATTTCGTTAAAAAATTATATGATGCTGCTAAAAGATTCACAGTCAAAACCAAGATATAAAAAAATGTGTAGCGAATATACTGACTTGCTGTACTGTCACAGGATCAGCTATTTCTTTTTGGGGATGCTTTTCACACTCACGGGGACCATTAAACAAAACTAAGGAAACTAGTGATACTTCAACTGCGCATACTTTATCGTATTATTTCTATCTTTTACAATTTTCAAAAATTCAACAAAAATTAGACCTGCGCCATTTTTAAGCGTCCTTTACGCAATTCGAGAACAAATTGAATAAAAAATTTGAGTAAGTTTTTGAGAAAAGTTTGAGGATGGTCTTGAATCATCATGAAAAATACCCCCAAAAATGAAAATATCCTTTTTAAACCTCGCACGATACTGAGTCCGTACAGATCGAGCGAGGGAACATACATTTCGGAGAAAATCGTTTGAACCGTTTAGGCGCTATCGTTGACAATTCACGACCAGACAGACAGAGATTCAAACGTTTAGCCGTCAATTGCTTTTTCGGTATGAAGGACCCACACAATGTTGATTCTGACTACACAACGTAGAGAAAGTAATTTTCTGAACATAGAAATAAGATATATCTACTTTTTCGTTACCAGTTTACCCCAACACAAGGTTTTCTGTAGAAAAATCGCGAATTTCTGCCGTACAGTACTTCTTTACGAGAAAGTTAAAACGAACGAAATACCAAGTTTGCATATAGTATTCAGAGAGAAAATACCAATCAATTTTGTAGGTATAATAAGCCGATGACAATTCGAAAACGCTTCTAAACTACCACTTGCTCCACAACTAAGCTCCTATCAAAACACTTATATTGCACGTTTTTGAATTGTACTATCAATATAGAAAACAAAACAAACTGTAACTTTGTTCTCTTGCCATTCTAGCCTCTTCCATTCCACTCTCAACTCAAGAACGCTGTCACCTCAGAGTTATCCATTGTTTGGACTGTTTTACGATTCTTATCCCCATCATTGCTTTTATGTCTTATTGCTATTGGCCAAGTTGCTTTAATTTTTTTATAATTCAGCAAATAATTCTGATCCACGAATTTTCTTTAAATTGCGATGCGAAAATGACCTACACTAATAGCACACATCTGATTGAGTCCAACTATCTTCGAAAAACCGAACAGTTTTGCTGGGCGTGAAATTACTTCGTTGGCCACATTAATCTTATCAGACGTTTCTTCGTTCAATCACCACTCTCTTGTGGAGGCCAGCTGACGTTCACAAGTACCCCACAAATTGTCAAATCACAAAAACGTCCGTACACCGAAACGATTAAGGTGACAATAATTTCAAAACTAATCGAAATCCCCGAAGCACAAAGAGCAATAAAACTTTCAGGAGCATTCGGTCCGAATCTTGTGGGTCATCAGGCCTCTAATGGAGAGTGATTAGGCCCACCTGTCGGCCGCAACCGCTTTTCCTTCCCGCAAGCGCCCCAGTCGCTCCTCGCCTTGTTGCAGACTTATTTAATAAACGCGGGCTGCCGCTGTGAAATATCCAGCGTGTCCAACGGAGAGGGGCGTCGGAGAAACAAGAGACGCCGACGTCGGCCTGCAGGTGCAAGGAAAATTGTGCGGCCGTGAGCGAGTGAATCTGGGCAGTCTCCATTTCGGCACACACGTAATATCGTCAGCCCATCGTCGTAGAGTGCGAGTTGCTTCAGAAACATTCCGCGCTTTTTTAACGGCCGCGCTCGGATTTTTAACGGCCGCGCTCGGATTTTTAACGGCCACAAATCTTGCGCTCTGTGAATTTGCAAGCGGAAAGCCGCAATAGCTGTGAAGATTTCTGAGTGAAGAATAATTTTCGCGATTCGTCGCAGCAGAAAAAAAACAAAATGTACTGTAGCAAGTTCATGCTGCAAGATTGTAATTCTTTCCTTAAAGCGTCTTAGGAGTTACGTAGTTTCTGTGTTGGTCTCGTTGGTTCAGATTACTGATTTTTTTTGCGTGATTAACAATGCCTCCTCCGAAAATAAATGTGTATTTCATAAACTCTGTGTAAAATACGTTCTGTAATATAGTTTTGCAGAAAGGGAGATCATTCTTATTGCAAGAGCGCGTTTCTCGTATAAATGATATCAGGAAAAATGTGCCAGGCTGAATAGCAGTTGTCGAATCTGTGGTTACGACGTCGGGAAGCCGAAATGTCAGACTTAAAGTCGAATAGCAAACGACAACAATGATTATTAATAAAAATGAACTCAAGATATGTACTTGAAGTAAAAGCACCTTTCCCATTTAGTGAAACTGCTTACTTCAATGATGTTTTGGAGTCAACTCCTTTCAATTTGAAAATAAACATATTCAATTGAGTATGCTACAGTAAGAATTTTTTCGCAACTATCGGAGCAACACAAGTTTGTGGAAGTAAGAAAGTTATCTTATGTTCATAAAAATCTACACTTTGGTATGTAATTTGTTACCTGGAAGTTATTTTAAGTCTCCAAATGGCACAAATCAATGTAAGAGAGACCGATTCTGTGGTTGAAAAGGTTGCGCCTCTTTTCATTTCCGTAACCTTTGACTCACGCTTACCAACTATTCCTCAGCCCGATATGTTTCACACACACACACACGCGCGCGCGCGCGTATGAGTCGTGAGTTTCCGGTCGCACGGGTGCGTCTGGTCGTGTGTGGAAGGATCCGGTGGGAGCGTCGACCCGCTGGAAACCCGAGCCGCGGGCCGACAGCCGCCAGGTCCGGGACCCCGCGCCGCCGCGCCGTAAACACGCCGCCTTCAACATGCCGCCTTCAACATGCCGCCTTCAACATGCCGCCTTCAACATGCCGCCTTCAACATGCCGCCTTCAACATGCCGCCTTCAACATGCCGCCTTAAACATGCCGCCTTCAACATGCCGCCTTCAACATGCCGCCTCAACATGCCGCCTTCAACATGCCGCCTTCAACATGGCGCCTTCAACATGCCGCCTTCAACATGCCGCCTTCAACATGCCGCCTTCAACATGCCGCCTTCAACATGCCGCCTTCAACATGCCGCCTTCAACATGCCGCCTTCAACATGCCGCCTTCAACATGCCGCCTTCAACATGCCGCCTTCAACATGCCGCCTTCAACATGCCGCCTTCAACATGCCGCCTTCAACATGCCGCCTTCAACATGCCGCCTTAAACATGCCGCCTTCAACATGCCGCCTTAAACATGCCGCCTTAAACATGCCGCCTTAAACATGCCGCCTTAAACATGCCGCCTTCAACATGCCGCCTTCAACATGCCGCCTTCAACATGCCGCCTTCAACATGCCGCCTTCAACATGCCGCCTTCAACATGCCGCCTTCAACATGCCGCCTTCAACATGCCGCCTTCAACATGCCGCCTTCAACATGCCGCCTTCAACATGCCGCCTTCAACATGCCGCCTTCAACATGCCGCCTTCAACATGCCGCCTTCAACATGCCGCCTTAAACATGCCGCCTTCAACATGCCGCCTTCAACATGCCGCCTTCAACATGCCGCCTTCAACATGCCGCCTTCAACATGCCGCCTTCAACATGCCGCCTTCAACATGCCGCCTTCAACATGCCGCCTCAACATGCCGCCTTCAACATGCCGCCTTCAACATGGCGCCTTCAACATGCCGCCTTCAACATGCCGCCTTCAACATGCCGCCTTCAACATGCCGCCTTCAACATGCCGCCTTCAACATGCCGCCTTCAACATGCCGCCTTCAACATGCCGCCTTCAACATGCCGCCTTCAACATGCCGCCTTCAACATGCCGCCTTCAACATGCCGCCTTCAACATGCCGCCTTCAACATGCCGCCTTCAACATGCCGCCTTCAACATGCCGCCTTCAACATGCCGCCTTCAACATGCCGCCTTCAACATGTCGCCTTAAACATGCCGCCTTCAACATGCCGCCTTCAACATGCCGCCTTCAACATGCCGCCTTCAACATGCCGCCTTCAACATGCCGCCTTCAACATGCCGCCTTCAACATGCCGCCTCAACATGCCGCCTTCAACATGCCGCCTTCAACATGCCGCCTTCAACATGCCGCCTTAAACATGCCGCCTTCAACATGCCGCCTTCAGCATGCCGCCTTCAGCATGCCGCCTTAAACATGCCGCCTTCAACATGCCGCCTTCAACATGCCGCCTCAACATGCCGCCTTCAACATGCCGCCTTCAACATGCCGCCTTCAACATGCCGCCTTCAACATGCCGCCTTAAACATGCCGCCTTCAACATGCCGCCTTCAGCATGCCGCCGTAAACACGCCGCCTTCAACATGCCGCCTTAAACATGCCGCCTTCAACATGCCGCCTTCAACATGCCGCCTTCAACATGCCGCCTTCAACATGCCGCCTTAAACATGCCGCCTCAACATGCCGCCTCAACATGCCGCCTTCAACATGCCGCCTTAAACATGCCGCCTTCAACATGCCGCCTTCAGCATGCCGCCGTAAACACGCCGCCTTCAACATGCCGCCTTAAACATGCCGCCTTCAACATGCCTCCTTCAACATGCCGCCTTCAACATGCCGCCTTCAACATGCCGCCTTCAACATGCCGCCTTCAACATGCCGCCTTCAACATGCCGCCTTCAACATGCCGCCTTCAACATGCCGCCTTCAACATGCCGCCTTCAACATGCCGCCTTCAACATGCCGCCTTCAACATGCCGCCTTCAACATGCCGCCTTCAACATGCCGCCTTCAACATGCCGCCTTCAACATTCCGCCTTCAACATGCCGCCTTCAACACGCCGCCTTCAACACGCCGCCTTCAACACGCCGCCTTCAACACGCCGCCTTCAACATGCCGCCTTCAACATGCCGCCTTCAACATGCCGCCTTCAACATGCCGCCTTCAACATGCCGCCTTCAACATGCCGCCTTCAACATGCCGCACCATCGCCGCGATGCGCCGCGCCGCGCGGTTTTAGTATTACTATTGTTATCTTTTACATAAATGTTTGCTGCGTATTTTAATTTATTTTCTGTGACAAACAAAAATGAATATTAACAAAAATTTCAACGTATTTCAATTTTATATTTATATTACTTTAATATATAATTACATACGTTTGTTAACTTATATTTGTGGGTTAAGAATTTAATAAACTAATTATTGTTGTTAACAATTGTAATTAATAATACTGTATACAAATAAAAAATGTATGTTTAATAATTTCAGAATAAGCCGTCATTTCGATATTTTGCAAATTAGCATTAGATCTGTATTTCTAAACATTAACTAAGTATCCAGAAATTAGTATTAGATCCTTATTTCTAAACATTAACTAAGTATCCTAAGAGCGGGCCTGATGGCCCGAGTCTCGCCACGTAAAATAAGGCAAATTCAATTCAAAAACTAAGTATCCATACCACATTTTGGTATAAATTGACCGATATTTAGACGTGGTCAGATTTTCCATCATTTTTTCCGCTGTGCGCCGCTGCGGTCGCCATAGACGCGGCCGCTGCCTGCTTAACCCCGCGACGCGATGGCTGCTCTCACGCCCGCCCCCGCCCCGCCGCCAGCTCGCCGCCGCCCCCGCTTTGGCTGTCCTTTGCCTCGTCCATGCGGCTCGTGTCGGTTCCGCCTCCGCTTCTGCCGCCGTCTCGCCTCCACCCCGCGGTCGCTGCGCTCGCAACCACGCTCCGGCACGCCTCCCATTCCGCCCATCTCTGCGCCTCTGCTCCTTTCCGCCCCCCTCCCCCTGCGCGCGGCGATTTGCCCCCCCCCCCCGCGAACGGTTAGCGTTTCGGACTGTTGTACCCAAGTTGGCGGGTTCAAACCCGATCGAAGCCGTGGATTTTTAAGGGCGCAAAAATCCTTCGTACGCCTTCCATCGGAGGGGAAGTAAAGCTGACTGTCCCATGTGAGTAGATTTACTTGTATGTGAAAGATCCTCAAGCCTAAATGACGTAGCCTCTGAGCTAAATTGAAATCGCCTGTTTCTCGCCCAAGAAATACCTCCTTTCTCTGCTAGTTGGTGAAAGGAGCGTAGCGAAATTTGCGTGGTCACACGGAAGAGCAGGCCTCATGGCCTGAGTCTCGCCACTTAAAATAACGCATTAATTCAATTCAATTCAATTCCCCCGGCTACGCCCAGCCTCCACCCCACGTCCTCTCCAAACGTCGGCTACCCTTCCCTCGCCACCGTACGCGATCTCACCTGGCCCCGCCTCCCCCCGCTCCCGCCCTTTTCCTGACTTCCACCGAAATCACACTCCTGCGCCCCCCACCCACGCGTCCGTGCGCTGTCCGTGGGTCCAGCACTTAATGCTTGTTTACGCTACTGGTGACCCTTGCCCGATGCCAGCCTGCGGACTCCACGACCAGTGAATTCTGTGGCCGTTGGTGATTTGGAATGGGAGTTGGTAGATTTATGCAGCACGTGCCTCGGTAAATGACTGATAGATTAAGACACGTGACATATAAATGTGGTTTTGATTTGTCAAAATTACATTCTAAATGAGTTCAGAAGTTGCTTGATTCGTATATTGCCTCTATAAAGATTTGATAGAATACTTAAAAATATCAATCGACAATTTGCACTGAAAAGGATACAGAAATGAAAATATGCTGATGACATCAAAAGTATATATTGTGGCTCATATTCAATCAAGTAATACTGAGAAATCGTTTATCATCAAGAGGCTTACTCTAATGATCTTTCTTATAAGAATTCTGAATTCACGGACGATGCTCACCTAAGAACACCAATTGATGACATTATTTTCTAAAAACTAAATCGTTAATTGAATTTGTTTACGCCATTTATAAGAGGAATTAAAACATTAATTTTCTGCAAATAACAAATA
This sequence comes from Gryllus longicercus, assembly GCA_038098605.1. Taxonomy (NCBI): domain Eukaryota; kingdom Metazoa; phylum Arthropoda; class Insecta; order Orthoptera; family Gryllidae; genus Gryllus; species Gryllus longicercus. The sequence continues at coordinate 27,619 of JAZDUA010001112.1, forward strand.
ATTCTCGAAATCAATTTAGTGTAAAGAATTTAAGCTGGCAAAACTTAGGAAAGTTCATAGGAAGATAAAAGAGAAAATTGATATAAATATTTAGAAACTCCTATATTTTGTAGAGCTAAACTGGTTTGAGACTCATTGTTAGCAAGCTCGCTTTCCAATACACGGCCCCGGGTTCGATTCCCGGTGAGGGAAGACTATAGTGTGCGTTTTCCTCGCAATATCCCAGTATATGTTGCTGTGTGGCGGTGAGATAATTCTCAGGTTGAGAAGACTGGAATACGGCGTGGGGATGTCTACGTGCTAACCACACGTGCCCTCTTAACCCATGGCCGCGAGGCAGAGACGTCGCCGGTAGGCCTGAGCCCGTTCACGGGCTGTCGCGCCAAGTACATACAGTACATACATACAATCTGGTTTGAAAGCTTGTTAACTTATCTCAGAGGATATGCCCAGAACCAAATAAAACAGTTTAAGAGAGACTGACGGGAATGTCGAAAACGGTGGAAAGAGCGGCTTTGCCTTAAACTTCCTTTGAAGTGTGAACACAAGAATTCCAACGAAATCATTCCCGTTACGGACCGGAATAAGTGGAATTTGCTCCCTGACCTCCGAGGATCACACCGTCTGCGGTTCTGTTCCCGTAGCTGTAAAGAATCGCTGGGGAACAAAAGCCGATTAGAATGGCCGAAGAGGTTCCTGTTGAAGAACCTGGCTCCGAAAGCCAGCATCGAGATTCGATCACGCGGTCACTGATCTCTGTGACATTGTCGCGATTTTTCGCTGCACACACTATAATGAGAAAGGTCACCAATCACATAAACAAGCGGTGACGATGATGCAACCCTCCCTTTTCAAATCGTGGTCGTAAGAGTTTCTCGTAAAAGTTCGGCGAATTTCTTTCGACTTATCGAAGTCGTTTTGTCGCTTCTAATGCGTATCGAAAACTAACATCTAGGATGCAGAATCATCCCAAACATAATTCACTCTGAGAACGAGTCTGACATCACCTGCTGAATGGTATTGGAATTCCACTCTTCCAAAAATATACAATCGAAAATTCCACGTAAATAATTCACAAGTTTGACTCTTGCAAATGTTTATAACCTGAGAAATGAGGAAAAGTAACACACTTTTTACTTAGTGGAGACAATCCTGAATGATTCTCTCGTATTATCTACTCTACCTTTCAACATTAATACATCCTTGGAATTATCCATCTACAGTTCGAAAATTATGTCTCTGTCGTAATATGATTACAGTCGATAGAGACAGAACACAGAAGAAACTTCACGGTTAGAAGCAGAGGTGATTAAGATGATTATTCAAGTTAGTCATGATTAAAAATGAACTTATAAAATCTCAAAATCTTAATCGCATTTATAATAATAACAATAATAATATAATAATAACACTAATAATAATATAATAATAACAATAATAATAATATAGTAATAATAATAATAATAATAATAATAATAATAATAATAATAATAATACTGAGAATACTTAATTAACCATCCATGACATTTCATTTGTCAAAATCTCTTCTCATTCGCCCTGTGTACTATTGTATTTCTGTATTACTATAGCACAGATGAAACGATATATTTTTGTTATTTTTGGATGTCTTTAGCATTATTGTTGCAATACTAGCGACCATAGTTCATGGAACCAGGTTCGAAGTTATTATTTTAGTATTGTCGTAGAAAATAGTCAATGACAACCATAGTCAAGAAAATTTAGCAAGGAATCAAAGAAGCAAAATCTTAACCCAGATTTTTTTTCATATTTTTCCGTTACGTTATTTTTATGAAAAATATTTATTTACGTAAACTACAGCCAATCTGCTTCGTTGTTTGAAAAAACTGTGTCTCCCATTGTGTAGGGAGGGTGATATCGTTTGCCTAAGTGAACAAGGTCTAGTCACGCCGTTGGTTCGTCGTCCCCTCCCCGCACGAAGTGGAAGGCTGCATTTCGCCCAAAGCAGCAGCCGCCGCTTTCTGCTACTGATGGCCGCGCTCTGACACGCGGGTCAAGAACACGGCGACTCGGGACCGCGCGCAGAGCAGTCGAGGCGCGGCGCGGCGCGGCGCAAACGTCACGCCTCATAAACCCAAACGACCAGGCGCAGAGCCTGGTCTCATGCGCGGCCCGCGCTTCATCTGTCATCGCCTCCGTCGCCCCCACGCCGCCCTCTCCTCACCCGCCACCTCCCCGCCAGCCCTCGCCCCTCCCCCGCCCCTTCCCCGCTCTCTCCCCCGCTCCTTCCCCCGCTTCCTCCCACGCTTCCTCCCCTGCTTCCTTCCCCGCTCCCTCCCCGCCCCCGACACCTTCCCGCCCCAGACACCTCCCCGCCCCTCCCCCACCCCTTCCCCGCCCCTTCCCCGCTCTCTCCCCCCGCTCCCTCCCCCGCTCCCTTCCCCGCTGCCTTCTCCGTTCCCTTCTCCGTTCCCTTCTCCGCTCCAAACCCCGCTCCTTCCCCCGCTTCCTCCACCGCTCCCTCCCCCACCAACTCCCCCGCTCCCTCCCCGCTCCCTCCCCGGCCACCTTTCGTCTCCCTCCCCTCCCCCGCTTCCTCCCTCCCACCCCCGCTCCTTCCTCCACCCCCTCCCTCGCTCCCTCACCCGCCACGCCCCCGCCCCTCGCCCTCCGCAGCCCCTGCCCCCTCGCGGCATCTGGGTTATGCGAAAAGCGAGGGTCGTCATTTACCCGTAATAGAGAATCCGCTCGAGCGAGGGAAATGATTAAGATGAAGTGGCGAAGGAAGAAACCCCTCGAGGCTGCATGTGCTGGGGCTTTGTTTGCTTCTTATTATACTTCTGCGTCGCTGCATGTGTTAGGCATTACTCTGGGTAACGAGACTGGAATTCGTAAATAAGAATAAGTAGCCAATCGGTTTATACACGATGTCAGAGCGTTATATATTTACCTCTTGCAGGCAGTGAACGAAAGTAAGATTGAGGGCAATATCTCAATAATACGCCTAACGTTTGATCAATAATACAAGACCGCAAAGTAATAATATTACGGTAATTAATTATGTTATATTATATAATATTTATGCAATACCTACGAACGAATAGTATATATCATTATTATAAATTACATATCTTTTTAAAAATTTGAAGCGTTGTCTGAGAGAACAGACAAATCACTCGAACAGGTGGCAAATTCTGATTGTGCCGAAGGTATGTTTCGGTGCTAGACAGTACTTGGATATGTTATAAATGGATTAAGCTTGAAAAGTTTCATTTAACTGAAACTATTTTGGCAGCTGAATTTTTAATTTATTGAATGTATCGTGTTTCTGGGCGTGTGTCGTTGCCTATGGTCAACGGTCCTGTAATTGTTATTAGTGCCTGTCACATCTCGAGTGTGTTCCTCCTCGCACAGAACGTAAAACCCGGCGTTGTCCTACGCGTCCGCTTGCGGGAGTTTTCCCTCTCCAGGTATTTCCGACAGCTGAGAATCGTCCTACCCGGGGCAAGCTCTAAGCTCCCGACTTTTATGCCGGCATGCGGTAGTATAGTGCTTGTTTAGAGTGTGCGCGATTTTAAGGGAAAAGGACGGGACAAGAATGACGAAGTAAAGCTCGCGTTTGTTTCATGGCCTTTTGTTTAGGTGCTGTTCCATGATTTGCCTGATACTGGTACGAGAAACGAAGGAAAGCTACCGATTAGAGCAGCCGGCCGCGAGAATTCTCCGAGTCCCGAGACTTCATCGTCTTCTATCTATTGTGACGTCATGGATACTCACAGCGACCACAGACACGAGCTTTCATATTAACAATTTTTTATTTACAAGAAAAACACAACAAATATTTATAATGAATTTACACTTGAAACCCTAGCTCTGATAGTCCTGCTATCCCCTGATCACAGGAGCGATCCCAACCCTATTGATGATCGGTTTCGATTGTGGCATTCGCCACTCCCACTTCTGAAGCGCGCACAAAGACAAGCTTCCGTGACCGGATGTCACATTAGGACACAAAGTCCGTACCGGCGTACCAACTGATGGTTTGCCTTGATCGCAGGAGCGATCTTACCCGATTGAGAATCGGCCGCGAGTTGTGGCACTCAACCACTCCTCACCTCGGAGCACGAACACAGCATCGCTCCCACGTGACCGCAGTCACCCAAGTCCTCCACACAAAGTCCTCCACAGGCTCGTTAACACGTGACTTGCCTCGCGAGACCTGCTCGCCGCTGGACCGTCGTGGCGCCAAATTTGTGCATTCGCACGAGGCTCTCCCACTGTCTCCAGAACCCACCCACTGGCTCTGCGCACTCTTATATAATCGAGGCCCACGTGACCTACTACGTCACGCCGCCTCCGCAGCGTTCTTCTGCCTGCCCTGAGGTTTGAGCTCCGTTCCCTGAGATCGGAGGACTCCAAAGCCTCGTGTCTCCCGTGCTTACCACGTGCTTGTTTTTAGGCAAAATCCTTCTCTCCCTCCTGTGGCGAGGCGGTTTCCTCGTGTTGAATTGAATTGAATTGAATTTGCCTTATTTTACGTGGCGAGACTCGGGCCATCAGGCCCGCTCTTCCGTCTGACCACGCAAATTTCGCTACGCTCCTTTCACCAACTAGCAGAGAAAGGAGGTATTTCTTGGGCGAGAAACAGGCGATTTGAATTTAGCTCAGAGGCGTCATTTAGGCTTGAGGATCTTTTACATGCAAGTAAATCTACGAACATGGGACAGCCGGCTTTACTTCCCCTCCGAAGGAAGGCGTACGAAGGATTTTTTCGCCCTTAAAAATCCAGGGTTTCGATCGGGTTTGAACCCGCCAACTTGGGTACAACAGTCCGGTTAATCTGCCCGTCCCAAATAGCTGCCATGAAGTTCGCTCGCTAGTACGTTACACTATGTAGAGGTTGTCGAAAATCCGCCACCGACGGGGCTCAAACTAGGACCTCCCGGCCAGAGGCGCAGCGAGTGTTGGCGGCTGGAGCGGCGGAGCGCTGGTGTAAGTGCGTGCTGTAAAGCCGCGTTCCAGCGCGTGCGCACGCGACACCCGGGCGCAGGAGACGCGGGCTGCATTATTCATCGCGCGATTGTTCACGATGTTCCCGTTTAGGCGCCACGGCGGACTATCTTCAAAACACTTAACGTCCGTCGTCATTTTTATACGTCTTCAACTATTGTGGACGTCGTTTAAAAATTCTTCCGAGGGTAATGGTCAATAGCCTCTGCGCTCAGCCTGCTGAGCAGAAATCTGATCGGCTTATTGTGCGAGTTTAATCAGTAACATTTCAGAACAAAATAGAATGCCTTAATAGGAGGAGAAGGCCAATTAACAGAAGTGCCATTTTAGGATTGTATTGTAATCGTAGTGCTAGATCATTCCAGGAGTTCGTTATGCACCGGAATAGAGTGTGTCGCTTGAGAAGTCTTAAGAAAATTCTTTATGCAGGAGAATGAAAGAAGATTTGAAAAGTGTTGCTTTGGCAATTGTTTGTGTTAAATGAGATCTCTCCAAACCTGGTGTAACTACAATGGTATTATTGAATGTTTAGTAATGGTTCCCGATGTATATTCCACGCTACTCTAGTGTTCCGAAGAAGCAGAGGGAGGGCAACATGAGATGTATCCAATTATATAACTTAAATTTTGAGACTATAAGCATTGGTAATTAACTTTTTAAATTGTAATTGTAAAGTGGATAGGTGTTATCCGCTTTAAAATATGTAGCATATGGTGCTGCAATAATGAAATTTAACATGACATTTCTTTGCAGTAACTCGAAAAATTGTCTCTGCCGTAAATGTTTCCTATACTGATGTCTCTTGATTTGTTTCTGATTTCCAGTAAGTACTCTCGCAGGAGCAAGCACATCAATTAATATCTCATAACTACGAGCATGTAAATTTTACTCGAGTTATGAAAATCGCAATTCTTATCCACATATATGGTTTTTTCGCGCTCTCACCAGTGTTTTGTTTTTGTTTTTTTACTAATTTAGCAACACCTACAGTCTTTCCGTATTGGGTCTGTTGGGTAATAAAACTTAAACAACGGTTTTTCCTCCTTCCTAGCAGAGATTCCATGACCAAAAGAGTTCGGAAACCGCTGGACTAGAACATTGACAACATAATGAACACGCGCTGATTATTCGCCTGTGCCCGCGCACACGTTCAATCACGCAGAACGCATGTACTGCTTTCCCCAGAAAGCGGCCTCTGTCGGCTGCCTCGCGCGCGTTTGGCGCTGGTATGGCTGCAGCAGGCGTGGCGCCCGGTGGCTGCGTTCCAGTACGCGCGCATGCTCCTCCCGCCCACCTCCCACCCGCACCCACCCACCTGCTGCAACACACTCCCCACGCACACTCGAACACGCCCGCCCGTGACTTCGCCCTAGCCTTCGCCCCTGCTCTCGCCCTGTCCTACTGCCTCGCTAGCCCTCTCCTTGCCCTCTCCCTCGCTCTCCACCTCGCTCTCTCCTTCGCCCTCCCCCTCGCCTTCTCTTTCGCTCCTGCCCTCGCTCTCTCCCTCTCACACGCCCTCTTCCTCTTTCTCACCCTAGCCCTTTCACTGTCCCTTGCTCTCCCCCTCGCTCTCTCCTTTGCCCTCTCTAACCGTCTCCCTCGCTCCCGCCCTGTCCCTCTTCCACGCCCTCTCCCTCGCTCTCAAATCGCTCGCCCCCTCGCTCTCTCCTTCACCTCCTCCCTCGCCTTCTCCCTCGCTCCCTCCCTCTTTCACGCCCTCTCTCTCTCTCTCTCCCTCGTTCTCTACTTGGCCTTCTCTTTTGTACTCGCCCTCGCCTTCACCCTAGTCTTTGCTCCCGCCCCCGCTCCCACCTTCACCCTCGCCCTCGCCCTCATTGTCGCCCTCGCCCTCACTGTCGCCCTCTTCTTCGCTATCGCCCCCACCCCCACCCCCGCCCTCTCACTCTTCCCCGCTCCCGCTCTCTCGCCACTGCCCGCCGCAAGGGGGGGGGGGGACACCGCCAAACGTGGCAGGCAAACGGGCGAGCGGGCGGCGCGCGCGGTCTACGCGACAGCGCGACGGAGCGAGCGAGCGGGCGAGCGGGGCGCGCGGGCGCGCAGGGAGGCAGGCAGCGCTCCGAATTAGCGCGCGTGCGGCGGCCGCGGGCTGCATTATTCATCGGCGATTGTTCAGGACGTTCCCGTTTAGGCGCGACGGCGCGCGCGCGTTGGCCGGCGGCGGCGGCGGCGGCGGCGGCGGCGCGTGCACACTGGGCCGGAACGAGCAAAGAGTAAAAGCAAACGAAAGGTTATAACTTGAACGCCAAGAAATGGCGGAAGGTCGCAAAAATAAATATAAATAAAAATCTGAAAAAGAAAAAAATGCTGAAAAATGTTAAGTAGCAAAACATGGATGGAAAAGAAGACGAACTAGTAAGGTAAGAGGACGAAGGTATACTTAAAATCAGAAAGTATCTAGAATTCAAGAAAAAAACAAACAAAAAACGTTGGTTATAATTGAGTTTGAGAAAATATTATGGTCCTTTGTAATATGTAAGACAGAGGAAATATAATTACAAGGTATAAAATGCCACAGTTTTAATGTTTCCTTGCTTGAATCACGTTAAGTAATTAAAATACAATCATAAATGTGTAAGAGAAATAAATCTTGAAACTGCACCAAAAATTGCGATGTGGATTGTTAAAACACATTATAATAAACCTCATCCAGAGAGACGCTGGAAATGACATTGGAATTTATTTGTCCATGAAAATACATTTTGAAAGAATAAACCTTCTGGACGCAACAAATGATTAAACAGAGAACATTCCTTTTTGCCGTTCTCCCCCCCCCCCCAGTACCTTTCAATTTCTTTCGCTTCCTTCTACGTAACGCGCGTTAGCAAACGACAACGGCCGCGCTCTTTTGTCCGAGCGCTTGCGTCGCGGGCCCACTGCGCGTGCGCGGCGGCGGCGACGCGCCTTTGATCTACTTGCAGCGCCGCCGCGCGCGCCTATTGTTCCGCGCGGGGGCGGCTGAAGCGAGCGCTGCCCGTGCGCGTGTTTCGAACCCCGCGCACAAAGGCGCCGCTAACGTGACCGTGCAATCTGATACGTGGGGGAAATAAGGGATACTGAAAATGTCGCGTGGGCTGACGGTTGTCATTGGGCCTTGGCTTTCATTACCCGATGTTTTTACCCTGGATGTTAATTTTTGTCGGAAATGACATGCGTCGAGCTGAATTTCAAATATTTTTGTATTATTATTATTATTATTATTATTATTATTATTATTATTATTATTATTATTATTATTCTAATTGGAAATGCCTCCTGTTATGAAGACAAGACGGTGGGGTTAACTTAAAATTAATAATTAACGTTACATACGAGGTTTCTCTTTGCCCAAGTCTTAGGAATTTCAACTATTTTTTGTATTATATTATTATTATTATTATTATTATTATTCTAATTGGAAATTCTTCCTGTGATGAGAACAAGACGCTCGGCTTAACTTAAAGTTAATAATTGACGTAATATACGAGGTTTCTCTTTGCCCAAGTCCTGGGAATAGGCATTGTGACGTGCATTTATGGGGAATAAAATATTTAATTGTCTTTTTAGATAATTTCAAATTAACCAGTTTAAGTTCGACATTCAAATTACACATTGCGTAGAATCTTTAAGATGATTGCATTCCTGATCGAAAGTGTTAGTTTCTCAATACGTGTTGTGTTATTGAGTATAAAAGTGCAAAACAAGAATGTTACTTGTCAAAATAAAATCGAAAACTACCTCAGATCGAATTAGAACTGATGTTACTGCTGAAATAAGATTGATACATCGCATACTTCAAAATCGCCGGCATGATGTACTCGTCTGAAAGTGACAAATATTGGGGTATTTTATTCGGATATAATACTATGACCACTACATCGTATGTGCGAATTCACGCTATCATTTTCTGGCTGTGCCAGGTTGGTTCCAAGTTAGCCATCCCACTGCCCTGCCCTGGGGGCGTTTGTGCTGTACCCTCTCTCGCCGGCGGAGTGCATTCTTGCAGCGTCACCTGATGGGAGATCGCCCAGTGGCGGGGGGGAGGGGGGAGTCGGCCGCCGGGGAACCTCGGAGCTTAAGAGCTCGCTCCCCCCCCCCCCCGACGTCAGATCGTATCGAAAGAGGAAGAGAATAGCTCCTTTATAACCCCCCGTCGCTCCATTTCCCCCCGGACACCGAATCAGCACGTCGGGCCTGCCTGTTGCATGTTGACACAGGGGGGAGTACTCGGCCCCCTTGATAGCAGTAATAAAAGAACAACGTAAGCCTGTCTTTTCTTGCCGAGGTTCTCGCTTCAGTTTGCTTTTTGTGTGGTCACGAAGTCTCCACCGCTCGGCGACTAACCCCACCCAGATGCGGACACCGCTGATCACCTCGATACGAGTATAATTTTTCAGCCATTACGTGTGTGTAATGGTCGTGACCTACATAAAGCGGTGCAGATACGTACTGTCACCGCCCAGGCGGCGGCCAGCGCTGGCTGGTCGCCCGCGTCAGGCGAATGGCGCGGCGCGGCGCGGCGAGGCGTGGTATTAGACGGCCGTGCGGTGGCGATGATGATAGTGGTGGGCGAATGGGCTCCGGCGTCTTTGGCCGAGGTGGTTGTGACGTTGTGAGACATGTGGTGGCATGGATGACGATGGATGTTACAGCTGTGGACGTTACACCCCGTTGCTGCTGTCCTGGTCGGTTCGGACAGCTGGGGAATGAAATTGGCCTAATGTTAATGTAGGGACGAAGATCGACTGCGTGATTCGATGGTGTTGTAATGCGGCTAGTGATGAGTTAATGGTCAAGATGGGAATATATGTATATACTTGGCCTTTAGGGACAAAATAACGCGACTTTTGCCAGCTGAAGGTGTTTCTAGACTTAGGCCCTATTTTTATGCATTATCCAGAAGTGGGGGTAAGGGACACATGTGGCGAGCACGACCTAACCTCATCAACGTATCTAGTTTATTTGGCCTGCCAGACTTTTCCTTCGTCACGCAACTAAAGAAACTGAGAGAATTTGTGTTAGAAAGATACAGCCTTTGGGCCGGGTCTGGAATGCAACCCGGGACCGCTAGCATGCTGTGGGCTACCCGAGGATCGTAAATTATAGGTAATATGAGTTACTATCTTGTCTCTTGGGGTGGTTGGTCTGTGGAGTCATGTCTCTGCTCTTGCTGGTGATGGTAATGAAGGCGATTGTCGTGGGTGTGGAGGTAGGGGTGTGGGTGGCGTTGTTGGTCGGGGCGGTGACGGTTCCTGCGGTGGTGGTGGCCATTTTGATGGGTATTATTAGTATTATTAGAGCAACTGGGCGTACATCGGCAGATGTGTGTTCGTTTCCCAGCTGAGCAGTTAATTCTTTGAACAGTCAAATATCATTTGAGTTTTAATTATTAATGTTATTATTGAAATTGTTGGTTCTTCCTGCTGAGCCTGATTTAATGTTGCGGATAGATGGTAAGCCTTAGGTAAGTTTGGACAATCTTGGGTAGATGATCAGTCTTGGGTAGATTTCAGGGGTTAAGACTTTTGAAGTTAGTAAATTTATTAACACCTAAATGTTGTATATTGCTCCTAATAAAACACATGCTAAACGTTGAGATATTAATAAATTATAAACTTCAAAAAATTTAATTCCTGGAATCTACCTAGGATTGATCTTATATGGTCCAAACCTACGTAACGCTTACCATATATCTACAATTCTTCTTCTTCTTCTTCTTCTTCTTCTTCTTCTTCTTCTTATTATTATTATTATTATTATTATTATTATTATTATTATTATTATTATTGGCGTATAGGCCATTACTGACCACGCTACACGATTAACGTGTGTAATTCTGCCAGGATCAGCTTTTCAGCTGTATCCTTGGAATACGACAAGGTTGTTACGCCTTGAAGTGTGGTGGGTGGGATGGGCGGGATGGTGAAAGGTGATCGTGGACTTTTTGAACCATCCCAGCATTCGCCTTATGACCGAGGGGAAACCACGAAAACCGCGGTCAGGATGGCCAGCCCGGGAATCGAACCCGGACCTCCCGATTACGAAGTCAGCGCGCTACGCACTGAGCCACTTCGCTCGGTATTATTATTATTATTATTATTATTATTATTATTATTATTATTATTATTATTATTATTGTTGTTGTTGTTGTTGTTGTTGTTGTTGTTGTTTTCGTTGGTGGTGATGGTGGCGGCGGTGTCGCTAGTGATGGTGGGGAGTGTTTCTGGGGGCGGCGACTGTGCATTGTTGGAGACGGACGCAGGAGAAGGGGTGGCTGTGTGTTGCGGTGGTGCCTCCGAACCTGCGTGTGCGGCCTGGCGTGGCGTGGCCAGGTGCGGCGGCGGGGGGGGGCGGCAGCGCGTGGCGGGCGCCCGCCTCGGCCGTGGGCGGCCGCATCACGCACGCTCCACGAGGGGGGGGGGGGGCCGCTTGCATGCCTCGGACGAGGTGTCCCCCAAGGTGGCCCAGTTGCGCATCCCCTGCGCGGCTCTCGGGGCCGTTGATGGCGAGGACGGACGGTTTCCGAAGGGTCGCCGGGCGAGCGGTCCCGAGATGCTTTCCACGATGTGCAACTGGAAGCAAGTGAGGGACATAAGATAAGATCACTTTATTTGAACTGCAAATGGGCATAACCCGGTGGCAGCTAATTACAAAAATAAGATAATACAGCTAACATGCAAATTATATAATAATAATAATAATAATAATAATAATAATAATAATAATTAATGGTACAATATTAATCATAGATACAATAAAAACAGCTGATAAAACAACGATAATAATAGTAAAAACAATAATAATAAAAATAACTAATAATAAAAATAATAATGTTATAAAAATTGTTTTATTTATAAAACTTTTAAATTACCTTAAAAAAGAAACATCTATAATTAACTCCGTACTGAATTTTTGTTCAACTGCACTTCACTTCACTTCACTTCACTATGACCCCTTAATCACTTCCTACATTATTTCTCTATTCTACACTGCACGACACCTCACTTCACAATATATTACTGACGCATCGCTCTATAACCTACTATTCTCAGTTAAGTCCTTCATTTATTTAGTAATACCCTAAATTAATGTACTATTGAACGCTGGAACAAACATGCACGACAAAGAAAGAGACCAATCTTCACAGAGTAGTTGAATAATGAAGTAAACTCGAAGACATTACTAGAAACAAACAACGTAAGTTATACAATGAAACCTGAATAGCTTGAATTCACGAATGTCTTGAATTTTATTCATTTCCCCTTCACACATTCATACATGTTCATTGACTTCTACGTCCGAGTTGCGAAAGAACATTGCGAAATATCTAGCTCGGTTACTCACGATTGTATTTCTGGTCGTAGGTTAAATCTTGAAAGTGTTTACTTTTACCACTGGAGATTGTTGAGTAGCGATTTTAAGTTAATTGGTTTCAGTATAAGCTGAGAGTTAAAGTTCACTGAAACTGTTTCACAATCAGCTTGCCGAAACAACTTATAAGATTGGCGCTATATCAAATTGGATTTCTTCTCATAGAACGCCAGAAAGATTTTTGTGTTATTTGTGCTTTTTAAATAAACCCCAATCCATCCGTTACAGTACTCCTAATGTTGCTGCTTATGTAAGGGTCAAGAACCACTTAAGAACGAAATATAAGGCCTCTCTGAAACACTATGATATGGAAAGACTGCATTAGGACCTGTTTGGCGCAACATTTCGACGGTTTGTTTCCTTCCCAGAGCTTTGTGAAAACAGTAAAAATTGGTCATTAACTAGTCAATGTTTACACTTCTAATTATTTTATATTCAATTAATCTCTAGCAATTTTTGTGAGAAAGCAAATTTACGCTGTACAATGCCGCACTTTATATTATGTCCATACGAGTTAGATACCTTGCATTATCAGTAATAGTCACTCAGAATAAAACGTTGTTCACTTTTGCATGACGTCTTTTATTATTTCAAACCTTTCATCTTATATGAAAGGATATGAGTAAACCTTAATTTCCTCGAAAATATCGTGTTACAGTTGTCTCTGATTTACAGAACAATGCAGTAAAGAATGAGTGTGTAATACTGAACACATTTGAATAATCATTTCGCCCTTGCCTACAATGAGAGAATAATATATTTTCAAAGAACGAAATTACGTCCCAAGAAAAGAATAGAATGGCGAAAGTGTCAACATACCATTCACTTTTTGACTCTTAAAGAACGACAAAAATACGAATCGTGTTTTTGAAAGGAACAATAACTAATGATTAGAGTAACAATGAGTTTTAAGTGAAGGTTGTGATTGTGGTCTGTAAATTTTCGGTCGCTTTGTGCCAGGCAAACTCTTTCTTTCACGTCTTTTATGAACTCTTGAGATGTTATTTTGACAGAGAAAACTTGGTCGAAAGTAGGGTTGAAGATTCACATATCATCGAAAAACAATCATAATTTGGGATTTTAGTTAATTGAACTGATTGTACGAGTAAAAATTATGCATTTATTAAAAAAGCGTGGGGCGTATTTTCAGTGAGATTTTTCATTTCATTTCAGTTACTGAACTCATTTTCACACAAAACATCTCACAAATTTAGGGGAAGTATGGGAAATGTAGTGAGTAATTTCAATATTAAGTTATGTGTACGTCTCTGCCAGGCATCAAGTAGGGAGATATCATTCATCAAGAATTACTGGAAGGAATCATACGCACAAAGCTTACCAGACATTTTTCTTTTGAGAACTCAGAATGGAACAAAGCCACCCACGAAGCCTTTTCTATCGAGTGACACGCAAGACATGGCCGTCCTCAATGAGTTAATGGACAAGTGATATTCATCATCCTAGCCAAATTTGGAGCGGAAGTTTTTCTCCGGTACGGCACGGTGTTCGCCCTTTAATGATGCCATCAAAGTGCAGCTGACGGCGGAGACGTGAGCTTCTACGGTGGTCCGTGCGCGAGCTTAGCGTAAAAAGTGCGTTGAGGACGCAGCTGCCACGGCGAGATGTAATTACATTGTTCTTGTCTCCATGAACCGAAGCTCTTGCGCGGGATTTATATGAATGATATCTTTCCAACTTCTTGCTTTTTTGTGGTCTACCAAAATAAGTGTGGGAATTGTTCTAGCTATTGTCATGACACGTAACAAATTATTAAGAAAAGAGACTATAAAAAAGAAATTAAAATATGCGATTAATTATATGTAGCAATCATATTTGGGAATATTAAATTACTTTTTTGACAGAGAATTATATTTTTTCTGAACGACAGATTGATTAAAGTGTGTGTAATTTGCGAATTAATCGATCAGAAAATGTAGATTTTCTATCTCTGTGAAATGCCACATTCAGTTCTTTATTGTTTCGACGCAAAAACAAATGAATAAACGGAATCCGCAGGAAGCAGTTTTTAAGATTTGAACTTCAACATATTTAAGTCTCTGAATGCACCAAAATTTTAAGCGGTGCCCGAAATTGAAGTTTAGAGACTCAAGAGTTTTAAATTGTTCCAATTCCTTGCCACTTTTTTGTCATTTAATGTTCGAATGATATTTCTTCCTATGTAGATGCTTTTTATTAGCAACAAGACAATTGGCATCACATATGCTCTTTTTATCATATCGGTCGTCGTCATCCGTTAAAAATATTACCATTGCTCGAGTCATCGAGTCGCTGACGTCTGTGAATTGCTTCATTATCAAACCAATTGGACGTTTATATAAACATGTTACTTGCGTTCGTGTTGAAGCAATCTCTAAAACAGTCATGTGACATTAATTCGAGGAAAAGAAGGAGGTGAAGGAGATGATGAAGATGAAGGAGCTGCAGATGGTGAAGGGTGAGATAAAGAGGAGGAAATGAGGGAGGCGAAGGAGATTAAAAAGGAATAGCATAAGGGGAAAATATATAAAAGAAAGCAGAGAAGAAACTAGTGGTACTAAAAGAACACGCATTTTCACGCCAAATTATGCGAAAAGTACTCAAATTTTCGAAAAATTGAACATAACCTTATTTTTTCAAAATCTATCTTAAAGGGACGTATTTCATCAAGGGCAAAAATCTATCTTTAATATTTTAGTTGTAGTAAGACTCCGAAAATAATTTGAACTTTTGCAATTTTCGAAAAATCAGTGTTTTCAACGAAAATGAGACTCTTAAAAGTTCCTTCACACTATTCAACAACAAAATTTATTCGAAAACGATGGCGCCATGGAATTAAAATTTAGAAAAGGTCCCAGGGGCTTTATCTAAAGTACCCCCCAAAGTTAAAATGTCTGATTCAAATTCATGCGGCCGCGACATCTGCCAGGTCGATAGAGGAATATCAAGTTTGAAATATCTGAGAAAATCTACTGAACGGTGTAGCCGCTAGCTTTGTTCTCAGACGACCAGACACAGCCAGGCAGATAGACAGACACACAGACATACGAGTTTGTCGCCATTCGATTTTTCTGTATCAAGGATCAACCAAGCATGGCTACAGCATGTGATAGAGGATTTTTTTCTGCTTTTTATTTATCCACTTTTTCGTTACCGGGAGCCTGAAATAGGAAGGAAATAAATAAAGAAATGAGGAGAAGTAGGAGGAAGAGATAAAGGAAGAGAAGGTGAAGCATGTGGAGGAAGAAATAAAGGGGAAGAAGAGATGAAGCAGCAGGAGGAGAAGATGGAGGAGGAGGAAAAAAGGAGGAAGAGGAGATAAAGTTGGAGTAGAAGGAAAAGAGATGAAAGAGATATATACAAAAGAAGAAGAGGAGGAGGAAGGTTGTATCACTTAGCATAGTACTTCGTGTCCAGAATTCAGTAAAGAAATCAGTGTTCTTCAGCATTATTTATCAATTGTGTACCCCAAGTATAGCGGGGTCCAGACAAATAGTGGTCGGTCTTAATCCCCCTCCGTCATACAAGCAATATTATGTCGATTAGTAATTACATAAACAATAAGAAACTATTTTTGAGAACCAATTTGGCAAGCACGCGACACCACATCTCGGAGAGGAGCCTGCACTCCTCATCCCTCCATGAGAGAGTGCGAGGAGGGGGAGGGGGGGAGAGGTGGTGCGTGATCCTCTTGAGGTTGCGGCGCACGATGCGGCCGCCCCTCCCCACCTCCCCTCCCCTCCCCCTCCCCGCGCGTCGTAATGAGAGCGGCCGTATAATTCCCGAGTTTGTACAGTTGCCCAGCTGCCACCGACCGCCGCGCCGCCACCGCTTGACCCATTGTGCGCAGGGGGCGGGGCCCGCACGGAACGTCACCGCCACCGCCACCGCCACCGCCACCGCCGCCACCGCCGCCGCCGCCGCCGCCGCCGCCGCCGCCGCCGCCGCCGCCGCCACCGCCGCCGCCTCCACCTCCGCCGCCACTGCCACCGCCACCGCCACTGCCGCCTCCACCTCCGCCGCCGTCACCGCCGCCGTCACCGCCACCGCCACCGCCACCGCCACCGCCACCGCCGCCACCACCACCACCACCACCACCACCACCACCACCACTACCACCACTACCACTGCCAGCGCCGCCGCCGCGTGCACCGTTTCCCAGGCGAAACCGCAAGAGACGGACCGCGCACGAAAGACTTCCAAAGCAGCCGCCGCCACTCTGTCCGCCGCCGCCACCTCAGAAGCCCCTCGCCGGTCCTTCTGTCTCGGACAGACCGCAACGCACAGAAGCTCCGACAATACCGCACGAAGTTCTCCGTACAGCTCCCAGCACAGAGGGTTTGGAGGAAGAGCTGTTGCTCCGTGACTAGTAAGGAGCTCCTAAGAGCCTCAGTGATATTAATTGTGTATTATTTAAGGCTTGCCAGTGAGAAGTTTCTGGCGAGTTTAAATCCCATACCGAAAGCACTCATATAAACCTCCAATAAATTAATTTGTAGTTTCAATGGAGTTTATCGAAATGGAAAGGAAAATAATGTATTGTTCCGTATGAGTTATTTGAGTATTGATTTGGGGAGCGGCAACTATTAAGGCTATTAATCCCGTAAATGTAGTGCATTTATATCCCGGGAGGTAACACTGCTCCTTTCCTGCTGGACGGGAGATCCGGTGACGACCTGCTGGTCCTGCCTTATCCCGCACAAGTTCTAAGCCCCTGAGTGGTCTGCCGTCTTGTGCGGAAGTTCAGTGTGTGTATGCATGTGTGTGGGGGGAGATGAAGGGAAAAGAATGAGAAAGGAAAGATCATACGCAGTCCGCAGCCCGTTTGTTAGAGTACTGCTCCGGTTTTGCCTGTTATTTGATTAGAGGAATCACGGAAAACTACCCATCAGACAGCGACCGACTAATCGGCTGCTGTATTCGTCCTAGCTAACTAGTGCCTATCTAACCATCGTCGGGAGTCGACCCAAGGACCGCCCGGTCAACGACGCTACAGAGACAACAATATTGACCTGGATTTATCGCAGCCACGAGATTGTTCTGGAATGAAGAATACTAAATATTTAATTAAGTAGAAAATACCATTTTATGATTATATTACTTTTGTAATTTCGGTTGTGAGAAAAAGGAGCACTTGCTTTTTGAAACTGAAATGAAATTAGCATCTTAGAGCTAATTTTTCAGGACAATCATTCGCGTATTTTCTCCTCGAGGTGTATTCGCTCACTTTATTTCTCAGATATTATTTCAACACGATGTCAAACCACCAGAGCTTGCTACACAGTCATTCGTTATCCTCGCTATTTTTCGACTTCTCTCGATTTGATCCTGCGATTCCGTCACGAGCTGGCAGCAAACGACGCGCTTTAACCAGACATCTTCTCGCTAGAACGCACGAAATATCGACGATTGTCTTGTCGAGCAGAAGGCACGACACGGATCATCACAACGGGAGCTTCGGAGAAGACCTCTTGTCCATCCACCTGTCCATCACGAGGGCCGCCGCATGCTAAGAGCTCCCCAGGCAGACTTAGAACAGACGTCGAGTAGGGTTCGACATCCCTGCTCTACATCATTGGAGCAGGTCGTATGAGGTATTTAGATTAGGAGAATGGAGGACTCGGATAGAACCCAGTAGATTTTGTTGTTCTTGCTAATCCAACATAAATGAAATTACCTTATTGTAACGCTATCTCTCAGATATGAGGCGAGATTCGAGTTCGCATTCTTTGGTTCAATCGCCTAGTGAACGATAGGTCGAACCTCCAGCACCACCCGAACAGGTCATACGATTTGATCCTGGGATTCCGTCACGAGCTTGCAGCAAACGACGCGCTTTTACCAGACATCTCCTCGCTAGAACGCACGAAATATCGACGATTGTCTTGTCGAGCAGAAGGCACGACACGGATCATCACAACGGGAGCTTCGGAGAAGACCTCTTGTCCATCCGCCTGTCCATCACG
Source organism: Gryllus longicercus (assembly GCA_038098605.1). Lineage (NCBI taxonomy): Eukaryota > Metazoa > Arthropoda > Insecta > Orthoptera > Gryllidae > Gryllus > Gryllus longicercus. The sequence goes on from JAZDUA010001112.1 coordinate 45,939, forward strand.
CATGCTAAGAGCTCCCCAGGAGGTCTCCCAGCGGGCATTCGGACGCAAAAAGCGGCGAGATTTAGGCAAAGCGACATTCATGAACCGTTTAAATGCGTCATCGACTGCGCTGCTTCTTTCGAAGTGGGTCGCTTTGTCCGAAGATGGAATGCTACAGGTGAAGCTGGAATATTAATGCGGGAAGGTCCTTTCACGTTGTTCAGTGTTTAACATTCCACATGTGTTAAGCCCAAGATGCTTAGGCAAATAAATGTTGAAATGATGAATTTAGTTGTAAATGTTTGAATATGTTTTAAATATTAAAAAACTTGAGTAAACTGTTTAGTTAAGTGATATTAAGTATTAATTTTAACGTCTATTCCAGCTGTGCAGTGATTCGTGGAGAAAACAAAAATGCGATGTGCCGTTTCTGGAGTATACATGTGGCTCTTGAAACAATCGTCGGTGGCAGTGGGGACGGGGACGGTCGTCTTCTTGAAACAATTTTTCACTCACTTTTTACATAAATCGCACAAGACCACTTCAGATTCTTACTAATATTTTACATACAGGTCTCCTTATTTCTAAAGAAGTTTCATATCTTTTTCTTTTATTCAAATGTGTATTGTGATAAAAACATTTTATTAATGTTGAATTTTTATTTTACATCTCTTAAAGTGGAATTGGCAAAATCTTCGTGTGAAGGATTGTGGAGAAAAAGGTGCAAATTCGCAAGCACATCATCAAATTCGCAAAATTGGTTCCATATGATCATAGTTAAACTTAGTGGCATTATGTATTAAAAGGTTCTGATGAAATTTGAGGTTCGGTACTTGAGAAAGAAAAACCTATTTTAATTACCGATGGACCTGTCAATGTTGAAATCTGAAATCTTGCCCCCTCTCAAAGAATCAATGCATAAAGGATGCTGGAATCAATTAGTTTGGTTTTTATCTATTAGTATTATAATGGACTGGTCGCATTTGTTTATTGTTATGACGATCTTGTATATTTTCTCGTTATTTCTTTGGACACTCCAATGAGAAGGTGAACCGAGTTTGTTAAAACCGTTTTTAAGCAAAAGCACCTCTTCTTATTTGGTGGTATTGGTCAGTGAGATACATAATTGTTTACTTTTACATGTTAACTACTCTACGATACGCTTTGAACAACCCTATTTCTAATCAGTATTATGTATGCATTTTCTTTTCCACGTGGCAGAATAACATCTGACCATCTTTGAACTGTCACTGAACAAAGTAATTCATACTTTGGAATATTGAATTCAAACAATAAATCAGAGGAGATATTAAGTTTTTTATTGATATATATTTGGATGTGACCAAGAATATTTCTTGGAAATTATAAAGAAAGAAAAGAGTGCTAGTAAATTAATTAATTTGTCACAAACTTGCGAGTAAGAAAACTGCCTGGATAAAATTTTCATTCCATAAATAATTCTTGAATTACTTGGTGTTTTAATAAAACAATAGAAAAAAACCGTTTGGTACCGTTTCGAAACCGATATCTATCCTTTTCGAAATCAAAAACCGAAACCCAAACCGAAATGGAAATATTTTATTAACGGAAACGATATGTTTTGGCACGGTTTTATGATTTGGTCCCAGTTCAATAAATAGATATGTTATTTCAAAATCACCTTGAAAAAAGCCAGTTTAATTATTATTGTGCAATGAGTTTTAAATATCCATAATAAAAATAATTAGTTTCGACTGCAATTCATTTATTTCGCCATCCAGAACCACGGCCGAGTATTTATTCGCGAAGTTTGCATGTTCCCGCCATAACCTACGACTTCTCTCTGTCTCTCTCTCTCTCTGTGTCGCTCTCGCGCTCTCGCGCGCGCACTCTCTCCCTCTCTCTCTCCCATTCTCCCCCTCCTCACTCGTTTGTATGTGTGTATGTGTGTGTGACGAACGGCGCCTGCGGACGGCCTGTGCCCGTTCGTGGAGCGCATAGAAAAGCGAGGAGGATTGAGGGCCGGGCCGGAGCGCGCCCCAGCGCATCCCCGGGAGGGCGCCCTCCTGCGAGGTTTGAGAACGCACCCGATGCGCGGGCGACGCGGCGCATTTGTTTTTCACGAAGAGTTAGCGAGCGGAGCGCGAGTGCGAGGGTTGGTTTATGAGGCGGAATGACAGCCAGCCGTCTGTTGGTCCGACTGACGAGTCCTCTCGCATGTGAAATTCAAATCAGCTTCAGAGGACGTTCTGCGGTGGGGGGCCGGACATTCTTGTGGACTGAGGCAGCAAACGGAATACAGTGCAACCTCGAAACTGAAGGAGACAGCGAGTTTTACCTGATTGAAGAGCTATTGAATGGCCAAATGTTTGTATTGCCATCATCTACGAAATACGACTTATTAATGCAGTGCCGTCAACGGATAAGTACTTCTCGCAAATAAGAAAAATTATGCAAATTTGCTGAATATTCATGTAAAAAAAATTTTAATAAAAAAATATATTAAAATGTTTGAATAGACGAGAAAGTGAAATGCAAACAATGGAGTTTTAGTTACTTCGGATATGAAAATAAAATTGCATGTAATATTAACGATGTCTTGGTGATCTATTGTTGACCTGTTGTTAGGATTAAGTCGATAATTTTTCTTTTTAAGTTATAAGCAAACGTTTATGACTTTCCGAATTATATCGTTACATCGAATTAGGTTGTATTACGTAGTTAAATGTCGCTTCAAACATTTGTGTTGTCGTGTAATTTTTTCGGTTTACAGAAATTGATATTTAAGAAATTCGAAGCCTGTTTCGAGGTTTGGCAGTGTACGGGTACAACGTAGCGTGCCGCAAGGACATTTGTACTTGCATAGGTGTACTTAAAAATCATCAGAATGTTTTGCTAAATCGGACTTTCGCCTGGTGTTTATGAGAAACCAGGCATTGCCGGTTTCCCAGGGCCATATCCCACGACTTTTATTGCAATGGAGTATGAAAGAGGTTCATAAAATATATCTTAATATTCACTTAGCCGTTTCTTTTTTTAATTAATTGCGACTCGAGCCATTAGCTACCTCTTGGGAAAAGCCTGTACCGTCCGATATCGCGTCTTGCATACGAAAAGCATATGTGATTTTCATTTGTACTATGGACTATTTATATTTGTACTATACGTTGATATTCTTATTTCCAAATATGAATAAATTTGGTACACCAATCTTCTGGCGAAGTTCAGCTCTGTTGTGAGTGAAAGATAAATATTTCTAGAATCTTAAATTATGAATGGGAACCATTTAAGGCAATTATGTAATGTGATGGTATTTGAGAGTTTAGTAGTTTTCTTTTTCCTGTAAAACGATTGTTATATACATGAATGTTTCGTTTCGACCCATGAATGTTTGATTTATACAAAAAAATTAGTCAAGATCACATTTTCAAATCAACTATTAAAACATTATTCCTGGATGTATAATATCAATTTAATTTTACTGTAAATTAATCCTCAATGTGTTGTCACTTTTAAGTTCAGGGAAGTCGATTTTCAAAATTGCGAGACTCCTCAATTTATACGTACAAACACTCGTAAATGAACACATAGTGTGTTAAGCTGAAAACACATAAGGCGTTGTGAAAACTGCCAAGAAAAGACACATAAATAAACATCCTTGTGCATTTGAAAGACATCTCTTATATTACTGTAGCATTGAAAAGTATTGTTTGCTACTTATCATTCCTGCGAAATCCTCACAACATTGCGAATCAGATGTACTCACACATCCTTTTCATTTGGTAAGTATCTCTATACGTGTTATGTCGCCTTCAAAAGCACTCTGCAAATTTGCTCTAAGGCGCAAATCAAACGCAGATAGTGCGAAGCGTTTCCATTGCAGTGACCCACGGGTCGGCCCGGAACACGAAGCCTAGAGCACGCCACGCGTGTAGGCGGACGCGGCGCGCGAGGGCGGGTGGGCGGACTTGCGCCACGCGACTCCGCCTCCGCCTCCGCCTCCGCCTCCGCCTCCGCCACCGCCACCGCCACCGCCACCGCCACCGCCTGCGCCACCGCCGCCACCGGCATCGCCGCCGCCACCGCCACCGCCATCGCTGCCGCCACCGCCACCGCCAACGCCTCCGCCGCCGCCGCCGCGGCCGCCGCCACTGCCACCGCCTCCGCCTCCGCCACCGCCGCCACCGGCACCGCCGCCGCCATCGCTGCCGCCACCGCCTCCGCCTCCGCCGCCGCCACGGCCGCCGCCGCTGCCACCGCCACCGCCACCGCCACCGCCACCGCCACCACTACCGACTTCGCCAATGCCAGCTCCGCCACCAACGATGCCACCGCCACCGTACCCTCCTTCGCCACCGCCGCCACCACTGCCGCCACCAACGGAACCACCGCCACCACCGCCGCCCCCGCCGCCACTTAACGCTGACTTACGGCCCCAGTGCCGCCATGCGCCGCCCACTCGCTACATACAACACCCACGCTCCGCCCACCGCGCTCTCCCAGCGCCTTTGCATGAAACATCGAGACACACGGGCGGTGCGCGAGGCTGGAATAAAGTCTTCTTACGCGATATTTGTGCATCCACGTTTCAAAAATAGGCAATAAATTTAATTTATAAATGTTACGTAGTAATCAACGGCGTAACATAATAAGCTGAAAGATACGCACTATCCACTCATTTGAAAGGAAAATACTATTGGAAACAGACACGTATATTTCTACATGAAAACTTCAGTTCTGATTGTTAGCATGTTTTCATAATGAGCTATTGATCGTACTAAGTCAGCGCCATGCAGACACCACCACCATGTTTTTCAACATCGATGTTTTAGGCTGGGTTAGTGACTTCTAACAATAAATATGTGAGCATTAAAATTTAATTTGACCGCGTTCGTGTTTATCAATTCGCCGAATAAGGGTACAAGAGGAAAGGGCAAACCCTACGCCCACAGCGCATTTGCTGACCATACCTCATTGTGCGAAATGAATGTGAAGAAAGAGGAAATACTAGGGCATGGGGTCACATCTCGGGTGAGAAAGTTTGGTTGATGAAGGTCGTGCAAACAGCGTTCCTTTGAACCCATGAATAGCAGTGTTTCTATCAGTTATTGCTTCATATTTTAACTTATACAGTACATAATGGGAATTTTTCATTCAGAACCAAAACCTCCGGAAAGAAATCGCTCACATAACATACATGTTAAAAAAACATTGGGATTAATACATCGATGTTTAAACATAGATTTCGCGTCCCTAGTAGGTTGTGCATGTGGTAGAATAAATGTTCAACTATAAATGGGAACATCTCAAGGGAGGAGGTTCTTTTTTGTTTTCGTCGGGTGGTTAACATAAGGCCAAATATGGGGTACACTATGGGCTACAAATCTCATTACTTCATCGATTAATTACTTTTCTTACGTTGCTTGTTATTTTTTAATCAGTATTATTTTGTTTCTTACTTTGCAATCAGTTTTAATTATTGGCTACATGGCGTAGGACCAATCAATTCAAGAATTTGTGGAATTTGTGTAACTGCGCAAAAAATGATGATTCATGAATAGAGTGCTATTACTCGCGCAACTTTTCTTGAACGATGACCTTGCTTTCCCCTCTCTGGCACAAGAAACAGTTGAACGCAAAAGCTCTCAGCGTGCACTGATGACATTACAAACACATCTTCACTGGCGCGAAATAGAAACTATTTTCTGTAGAAGACGAAAACTTCTGTCCGTGTTTTTCTCCAAAAGATCTAAAAAAATGACCGTAGCAGGTGAAGATCTATCACAGGAGATACCTCGAACCCCTGAGAAAGTTAGAACGCAAATTATTGAGAAAGTTGTGAAGGCATGACTGATTCTCCAGAGATTGGCATTGCATCATAAAATCTAGTGGCCGGTTTCGTAACTAATACCCTCACTCTACCCGCATTTCTTCAATCCATAGTTCAAAAAGTTTCGCGAGTAATATCTATTCACGAATATTAGAATTGATTCACATTTGTTCTATATTTTCATTGATAAATGCGACTCCTGATGACATTGACGTAGTTTAATATCATGGATGCTCAAAGACACTTCCTTTACTTTCCGCCAAGCAATGACATCGCAATGAGGTTCTCGAACTTTGAAGTATGAAGTACAGGTGTGTTTTATTTAGAAAAAAAAAAGATATTGGTATACGTGCTGAAATATTCTCTGGGTAGTGAGAGGATCCATTTCTCTAATGGTCACTTAGCGCTAATTTACGGTCGCGCGGCCGCTGTTCACCGCCCACACCCTACGTGCTCCACCCACAAGACCCTGCAGTCTGCGTTGTCGCTGCAGCGGCCGGAGGATATAACTTTCGTTTAAGAACGTATGACCTGCTCGGGTAGAGCTGGATATACGACTATCATTCACCAACGAACCAGGTGAATGAACTAATTGCTGCCAGCTCCAATCTCGTCTCATTATCTGATACATAGCTTTACAATAAAGTCGATTTCATAGTTCACACTTAGAATCCGTTGGTTTAACAACAATAAAAAATTGGCGAAGCTGTCATTGTTACGAAAATTGATTGTTACGATTTCATTGTTACGAAATCTCTTATCATCTAAGCTACGAGTATATCCTTCGTACGACGCGGTGAATTGAATTGATGCCTTATTTTACGTGACGAGACTCAAGCCATGAGGCCTACTCTTCCGTCTGACCACGCAAATTTTGCTATGCTTCTTTCACCCACAAGCGGAGAAAGGGCGAGGGAACAGACGATCTGAATTAGCTCAGAGGCTTCATTTAGGCTTGATCTTTTACTTGTAGTAAATCTACTATCATGGGACAGTCGGATTTACTTCCCCTCCGAAGGAAGGCGCACAAAGGATTTTATTCGCCCTTAAAAATTCACGACGTCGATCATGTTTGAACCCGGCAACTGGGGTATATCAGTCCGATACGCTAACCGCCGCGAATGGAACTGATTTAGAGAATCTCTGACCAGATCGCTGTACTAATTAAGTAGGAAATTTCATATAATGAAATGGCGTGCGACCTTGAAATTCTGGGGCAAAATAGATCAATGTTAAACTTGCAACTGAAGTGCTGTTGTCTAGCGAGAGTGGTAATGTCCTTGATGCGAACGGTTTTTCTCAGAACGTAGCTCAGGGCTATACTGGTCACTTTCGAAGGAGCTCCGTCGCATCTCGCATGACCATCTCTCGTCTACGGAGGCGGAGGCGGTGTGACGAGGCTGTAAAAATGTCTCCGCGCCACCTCGTACCATCGGCGTGAGGAATACGACGCTGCCCACAAATGCTGAGACTCCTCACTACCGCGGCATTCACCCACCCCTTCGCCCAACATCCTGAAAGTTTTCTCTTCAACCGACGACTTGCTCTACCGCCTCGTTGTTCGCTTATAGACAGTTGGATCAAAGCACATGTGGATTTTTGAGAGAGACAGAATGCTTATACACTCCACAGATGACATGATTGCTCATTCAGGTATCCTCATCCATGATATTTTTCTGAAGACTTCCACAAATCAGTGAGGAAATTCTCATTACTGCAGTTTTGCGAGATTATTCATTGTTACGCTAGCATAAGGTTTGTGGTAATCAATGAAATGGAGTTCGGTTTTCTATGATAATTTGTAGGATTCCTTTTATTATTTTGTTGTGCTAAAAATACGTTTTCATTACGTGATCTGTATTACCAGAATCCTGAAATATTATGTAGAAGTATTGATTGAATTTTTTTAAGCATTCACTTTAAGTCTCTCAAGTAATTTTTTTTTTGTATCATTGAGAAGACTTTTCTTAGAAATTGAAAATTTACGTAAGAGTTTGAAAGTTTACGTTCTTATCACTACATTATCGTTTCGTCGCTGTCATCTAACTTTGAAGACAAACTTAACGGTATTTAACCAGCCATGAATTCATAAAAATACTGTTGTGCTTCAAACTAATATTTTACTAATTTATGTAAGTATCAATACCGTTACTTCTTTTGCAACTAGCCGATGGTCACTATATAACGGAATTTGATGAATTAAATGATGTATAAATAAAAATAAATGTTTTAATTGTTGGCAGCTTTTCGAAAAGCAAAAGTAGGCGAATAAACACACGTTATTTCTTATAATTTACAGTATCGATACATAATTCACAAGGTCGCAATGAATGACATCCTACACAAACAATAAAAACATATAGAAGTAAAAATACGTATAACAGTAAATCAAAATATGTGACAATAGTTACTTTACATCTAAAAAAAGAAACTCTCTAAGTTACTTCATGTTTATTAGTTGGATGGACAGTTTTTAAAATAATTCATGGCACTAAACTATTAAAATACGTACTATTTCCACCGCAATCAAAGTTACTTCCAGAATTACATTTTTTTTAATTTCTGTCTAAAATGTAAGTGATGTCGTCGATGATTATCCGACGATCGAGATATCACGAAGATAGTGCTTGTGGTGAATCCTACTGTTGTGCTGGACTGGGATGCATCGCTGGTCGCGTGGCCAGCGCGAGGTTCGGTTCTGAGAAATAGGTTCCGAATTTAGGACATTTCTATCAATACTTGACAGTGTTAATGGCGCGTTAAAAACGTTTAACATCGGCATGAATTGCACCAGGATTACAAGGACTCACCAACTCAATTTTCTGAATTTTCCTACTTAATTAGTATAAGGATCTCCAACGCTGGCCAGAAACTCTCTAGATCAGGCTTGTCCAAATGGCGGCCTACGGGCCACATGCGACCCGCAGTGCCATTTATTGTGACCCGCGAATTGTTATTAGTCAAAAGTGAAACTCCTTTGCGTCCATGTCGTTCACCCATTGCGGACTTAGGGCAAGCGCCTTGACGGGGTCCACTCCCACTTAATGTAATAGTGGGTTACTTTTAGATTTAAGGTTTTTTTTCTAATGAATTCAGAAATCAGAATCAGAATTCAGGAATCAGAATTCAGACATCATCCCAATGTGATTCACTGCGAGATGCGTAGTACAGCCTGAGTAAACGTATGGTTTCATATCCTACCTTCTCTCCCTATCCCGTTTCAGAGGAGCCGGGCAATTTACCGAGATCAACAAAACGAGAAGTCAGATGTGGATCGCCCGAGTATAAAAATACGGCCCTCAACCATGTTAAAGTTTAATAACGATAACGTGGCTTCTGGAGACCTTCCAAGTTGGACATCCCTGCTCTAGATCATTGGAGCAGGTCGTACGAAGGATTTAACTTACGACATCAGAGGACTCGGATAGCACCTAGTAGATTTTGTTGTTGTTGTTGTTGTTGTTGTTGTTAATCGAACATAAGCCGAGTATAAACTATGGAATCGACCTTACTGTAACGCCATCTCTCAGATTATGAGACGAGATTGGATCTCGCAATCTTTCGTTCATTCTCCTAGTGAACGATAGGTCGAACCTCCAGCACCACCCGAACAGGTCATACGTTCTTAGACGAAAGTTATGTCTCCCAGACGCGGCAGCGACAACACAGACTGCAGGGTCTTGTGGGTGGAGCACGTTGAGTGTGGGCGTTGAACAGCGGCCGCGCGACCGTAAATTAGCGCTAAGTGACCATTAAAGAAATGGATCCTCTCACTAAGCGGAGAATATTTCAGTCCGTACACCGGTATCTCTTCTTTTTTCTAAACAAAACATACTTCATACTTTGAAGTTTAAAACTTCTTTGCGAACTGAATGCTTGAAGGTAAGGGAATGCTCTTTGAACATTCCTATAATTAAACTACACTACTACCATATTGTGTAATAACATATTTATGATTGATAATATAAAATATATGCATCCGTTCATTAATAGATAGTATTTTATTCATAAATCATCATTCTCTTTCTTTTTTTCATACAAATTCTAGGATTTCATGAACTGATTCATCCGTGGCCTCATTACCAATAATTATAACTGGTTTCAAAGCTATGCATATGGCGAGAAACGCAATGAATCGACGAATATATATGCACTGCTTCAAGGATTGACACATCTCCTTCCCGATTTAAGTTTTCGAACTCGTGTAACCATTTCTAGTTTTAAATTTAAATTCTCGTTAGTTATAGCGTTTGGGTAATAAAGCGTAACATGAAGAAAAAATTCAATGACGTTCGACGATAGAACCCTTGAATCTCCCGCTCAGAGTCACAGCAGAGACAAGGGCAATTCTGGCTGAGCCAACTTAGCCGGTTTGTTTGTGGCTTTGTTATTGTGATGAAACTGGAGTTGTTAATACTTGCAAATAAGGTTTGTAATTTATTGACAATTTAGTTTTTTTTTTTTTTTTTTTTTTTTTTTTTTTTTTTTTTTTTGTACTTGTGCAGTTCTTTGTACTGATTGGAATTTCGCACTTCGAACTTGTAGTGATTAAATTTGTGTTCTAAAGAATTTTTCATTCAACAAATATAGGCTTTGTTGTTTTATTTGGCTGGATAATACATTTCTCTATTCTACCGGCTACGTTGTCTCCGTGAAACCGCTGTTGTGACTGCAGCGTCTCTGATCGCGAAGTCATACGGTTGGAGACCCGACGGTGGCGGTTTTTCTACAGCAGTTAAGTTGGGCTAGAAAATAGTTGTAACGACAGATGCTCACATTGTTTTTTTTTCCGTGGATTCTACAGACAATATTAGTCCGGCGCCTACCAAATGAGACATGGACAACACGCGATGTTTCCTTCCTCTTCCTTGTTCTGCCATCTCTCTCATATACACACACACTTACAATTATTCATGCGCTGCATAATAATAATGATAATAATAATGATAATAATGATAATAATAATAATAATAATAATAATAATAACTGGGATCGCTCCATTATCACTGACAGACATGTCGGCGGCAATAGGCCCGATATAACGTACATTGATAGAAACCATCAGCAGGTTTTCCTTATCGATATATCAATACCCAATACCCACAACATACCGGGAAAATATGAAGAGAAGATCCAGAAGTATACCGATCTCGCCCGTGAAGTCGCAACTCAGTGGAACTTCAGTAAAGTGACAACTGTGCCTATAATAATATCAGCTACAGGAGTGATCCCGAAAAAGACACTTCGGGCGCTGGAGTGTCTTCACTTGGGTGCCGGGAATGTATATAATATGCAAAAATCTGTAATTTTGAATACATGCCGTATTGTCAAAAACCATCTGAACCTTCAGTAAAGCAACCACACACCTGGTCATCATTCCTGTGTGTGGTTGACATACCGACCAGTAGATACTGTGCATAATGTAAACAACAACAACAACAACAACAACAACAATAATAATAATAATAATAATAATAATAATAATAATAATAATAATAATAATAATAATAATAATAATAATAATAATAATAATAATAATAATAATAACAATAATGCCTTTATTAATGGCGAGGCTCAGGCCATAGGGCCTGTTCTTCCGCAACAAGTGCTGTGTATCTAATTGTAAAGGGAACTACGATGGAAACGGACCACATATCCTCCGCGTTTTAGTTTGACGATATCCGTAGGAAACATTATGGTGGGGTTCAATATGCGAGAATTCTTGGACGGGAACGCTAGTATACATATAAATGACATCGGCTTTATCGCGAATGATAAATTCTATTTAGTTTTCGCAGTATCAACTTAAGCGGAGTCTTTCTTACGTCAGGGTTTCGGATAAACATGCCCTCGAAAACAGCTTTTCCAAGAAACGTGTCACTTCTATTCCCTGGCATTTCATAAACCAGCTATTTAAACGCCCGAAAGAAAATCAAAACGTCTCTCTATCTCGAGAGCAGCGTATTCTGAGGAGCTTCGACGCGACTCAGCGAAGAACCTGCCACATAAACCGCCGCGCCACCGCCTAGTCACACGAGTGGGCGGACGAACGGACGCGGTCCTTGCCGCAGGCAGAAGGCGAGGTCGCTCAGGACGAGTGGATGGCGAGGCCGAGTGTCGGAGAGATTTGATGTCGGGGAATTTTTAGCCATTGAGTACGACAAAGAAAGCCTGACAAAAAGTCCTGTAGTATTCCTTATCGGCCACGATCACGAATTTGATACTTGATAGATAGATTTGACTTTTGATAGATATTAAAGTGGAACGTCGTGAATTGATGCCTTATTTTACGTAACGAGACTCAGGCCATGAGGCCTGCTCTTCCGTCTGACCACGCAAATTTCGCTACGCTCCTTTCACGAACTAGCAGAGAATGGAGGTATTTCCTGGGCGAGAAACAGGTGATTTGAATTTAGCTCACAGGCGTCATTTAGGCTTGAGGTCTTTTACATGCAAGTAAATCTACTAGCTTGGGACAGCAGGCTTTACTTCCCCTCCAAAGGCTGGGATACGAAGGATTTTTTCGCCCTTAAAAACCCACGATCGGGTTTCAACCCGCCAACTTGGGTACAACAGTCCCATACGCTACGAGTAACCGTTACACCATCGCCGCGCGTCGTGTGTAGGGATCTACGCCACAAGGAAACCAGACTACGACACAAGGAAAGCAGAGTATATATAAGTTTATTTATATAGATGTAGATATATACAACCTCACTCTTAAGGCGATTTGTTAGAGCTACCACTGCAGCCCCCCTCTCCCTACATGCGCCTTGCGGCGACGCCTACGACAGGCCTGCTAGGCCGCCTCGTCATTTGGCACCTGGTGTGCCCTGACAGATCGATACTCTGCCTTACAGTGTTCGAGGAACACGTCGCCTGGTCCGAACACATCGAACCAACACGTGCCATCTGCACTCCGCATCAGCGTGGGCGGACAAAGTGTTTGTGGACTCGCCACGAGGAAACCAGACTTGTTACCCCCCCGCACCATCGCGACGCAAGTAGGGGGGATATGGCGGTTCTGGACCAGGAAGTGCTTATCTTATCAGCTTATCTTATCTACTTCCTGTTTCCCTCCCCCACATCCGGTGTAAACAACCGGCGCCACCAATTATAATGGCAGGAAGTGCTTATCTTATCAGCTTATCTTATCAGCTTATCTTATCTACTTCCGGTCCAGCGCCCAACAGTGGATGTCAACAACCCACCACCCCTCCCCCCACCCCGCCCACTTCCGATGTCAACAACCGGCGCCACCCATTATAATGCCCCGCCGAATGTCAACAACCCACCACCCCCTCCCCCTCCCACCCACCCCTCCGATGTAAACAACCGGCGCCACCCATTATAATGCCCCCCCTCCCCCCTCCCACCCACCCCTCCGATGTAAACAACCGGCGCCACCAATTATAATCTCCCCCCCCCGCCCACCCGATGTAAACAACCGGCCATTTATAATGCCCCCACCGACCGAGGTCAATGACCCCACCCTTGCGACCTCTGGCGGCGAATGGTGGAAGTGTGTGCGCACTCTGGCGGCGAATTGTGGAAGCGTATGTGTCTGCGCTCTGGCGGTGAATTGTGGAAGCGTGTGTGTGTGTGTATATGTTTCAAAAATGCTCCTGCCTGAAGCGGATTCGAACCAGCCTCATTCCCCCTGAGGCGACCAGCACTTTGGCTCTGAGCTACGGTGACATCTCGAGTCAAGCTGTCTGCTTTGGGCTACTGATAGTACACGCGGTCGGGAGGGCGCCGCGCGCTGGCGGCAACGGCCGGGTGGCTGATAAGGGGGGGCAGGGGCGGGCGGCTGAGGGTCCGCGCTGCGGAAGTAGATAAGATAGCGGCGGGAAGGGGGCGCTGAAGGCGCGCGCTGGCGACCGGATGTTGATAAGATAGCGGCGGGCAGGGGCCGGCGCGGGTGTCAGAGGACGCGCATGCGCAGACTAATGAGTATAGAGATGTGCGCGCTCTCTAGGAGCCGGAGAACGAGAGGAGATGGCGCTGTGCGTCGGGGCGCGCATTTTGAATGCACTCTATATAAGATAGCCAGCCGCGTGTTTCTCTCTCTCTCTCTCGAGTCGAGAGCGCTGACGCTCGATGTCCCGCTGAAAAGACTTTCATAATAGAAGAAAGGGAAACCCTAAAAGGCGGTGACAGGAAAAACAAATGAAAAACAATACAAATTGAAAGAATGCTTCTTTTTTAACGAAATCAAATGAATAAAACTTAGTCATTAAATTTCATTCAAAGAATGTAAATAAGATAGAAGATAGCAAAAAATACAGATCAAAGACGCAAATGTTTAGAATGTACACACACAATCGTAGATCCTAACTGCATGCACTTGTATTTTCATATTGTTATACTACGCTTTATAACCCTCTGTACATAGGCTAGATTGTCAAAACGAGTACAACCTCGAGACTGTGCTGACGTATATGGGCGTCAATCTTCGTCGCTGTGGGCTGGAGGTTGGAGCCGTATTTTCGAACGGGCAACAAAGAGACTGAATGGTTTGACGAACGTGAGAGACGTGCTGTCGCAGTGCTTACCCGACCGGATCTTGATGGAGGTGGCCGAGAGCTTCGAGGACTGCTAACACTTCAGCGTGCACCGTGAGAATGAAGTCTTCCGGTTCAGGAGGTCTCCTTTTTGTTTACTTTTATGTTAAATTGCAATAACATTGAACATGCAGGAATAAGGAACATTTATTTTACTGTGTGAAGATTTTATTAATTTTATCAAAGAAAAGTTAAAACAGCTCGGCTACTTACCGCTGCTATTTAATCTAAAGTATCTGCAATGTTATATGTTTATGGATAGAAAAAAATGAAGGCTGCAACTTAATTTGTTCTTAAACAATTACTCTAATATATTAGAAAATTCTCCATTCACTTCCAATACTTTTTTGATGCAAATATTTTATGCGAGATTGTGAAGAGTTCCTTACCTTCTTCGGGCACGCTTGTGAGCTTGTTGGGGCAAGCCGAAGCGTAGGTTGGCGCCAGATCTTCCCCGCCACCACACGTATGGCGTTGACGTGTCGGACTAATAAATGAATCAATCGACTGAAGCGAGAACCTTTATAATTTTAAATCGAATTTTTAATATGTTAATTATATTTTTTAATGAAATATTTTTTTTTGTTTTGTTTATTTTCCATGTAAAATTTACGAATTGAATTATCTTTAGATACATAGTAGTATTGAATTATGAACAAAGGTAATTATTAAAAATAAGTATGAAAATTGATTATAGTTAATATTTAAAATAATGTGTAATCACCTTTGTGAATATTGATATTGCGAATACAAGAATGTTCATTATCAAATGTATTAATTTTTTTATATTTATGGGAAGATTTAGTGTAGTGTTAATAATGTAATCAAAATTATAAAAAATGTTTACTTTTATGTTAAATTGCAATAACAATGAACTAACATGCAGGAAGAAGGAACATTTATTTTACTGAGTGAAGATTTTATTAATTTTTATCAAAGAAAAGTTAAAACAGATCATCAAAGGAGAAGTACAGTGCATCTTGAATTCATAAATACAGCCGCTCATAAATTCATTCCGGTACCACCGGTACCTAGTGATACCACCGGTATACCACCGGTATTCTAGTGAAGGAATACAAGAAAGCGAATGTACAAGGGTTTCAAAATTACTTAAGAGAACGATATGGCGAGTTTCTTAGAATAGGAGGAGGAATCGATGAAATATGGGGAGAGTTTAAAAATATTTTAGTAAATGCTGAGCAGGCTTTTGTACCCAGTAAATTATTAAAAAGTAACAGCGACCCGGAATATTATAATGCAAAGATTAGGCGATTGAAAAGAAAAACCAGAGAAGCATTTAACAACAGACACCGTAGTGAAAATCATATGACTTTATTTCGAAATTATACAAAAGTATTAGGGAAGGAAAAGAAAATGGCAGAGGAACGTCATTTAAAACATATTCTTGATGCGGAGGGCAGTAATAATTGGTCGGCATTTTTTAAATACGTTCGTAGAAGGAAAGGAAGTGAAGACGAGATTCCAGTTGTTCGTGTTAATAATTCGCCAATAATGGATCACAGGGAAAAAGCGCAGGCTTTTAACGCATATTTCAGCTCGGTTTTCAAGCAGAAATCTAACAGTATTCAGATACCAACGCTGGTAGATAGATGTAGTTTTCATATTGATGTAAATACTTTGCGGCAAAGAATAAAATTAATGAAAAGAGGAAAATCACGAGGTCCTGATGGTATTTCCACGGACATCAATAAATTAGGCGGAGAGGCAATTCTACCTTATTTAATTAGATTATTTAATGTATCAATAAACAACGCTTGCGTACCGAAAGATTGGAAGCTGGCTCTCGTAGTACCTATTTTTAAAAGTGGCGACAAGACAATAATTAGTAACTATAGGCCGGTAAGCCTTACATCAGTCGTATGCAAACTAATGGAACATCTAATTTCAAGCTATATCAGGAAAGAATGCGAGGGCAGGGAGTGGCTTTATCAGGGTCAGCACGGTTTCAGAAATGGTTTCTCATGCGAAAGTCAGCTAGTCTCACTTCTACAGGACCTAGCCGACGTAGTTGATGAAGGGAAAAGGGTCGACGCGATAGTAATAGATTTTTCCAAAGCTTTTGATGTTGTTCCACACGATCGTCTTATAAAGAAATTAATAGATTCGGGTATAGACACTAGAGTGGTAGCGTGGATAAACGAACTACTCCGAGACGGGAAACAGAAAGTTCGAATCGGTAGTAACTTATCAACCTCGAGAAGCGTCACGTCAGGAATTCCACAAGGAAGTGTAATCGGACCACTCATGTTTCTGACCTTCGTGAATGAATTGCCGACTAATTTAGCTTCAAATGTACGACTCTTTGCAGATGACTGTGTAATCTATAGGATTATCAATTCGGAGAAAGACGAGGATATTTTGCAGCAAGACTTAGACAAATTACATATCTGGGCAGAAACAAACGGCATGGAAATAAACAGTTCAAAGAGTAAGTCCATCACGTTTGGAAGGGGTCGAAGTTACAATGAATCTGCGTACAAACTGAACAATAATGTTATACCTCGAGTCACGTCTTGCAAATACTTAGGAATACAGCTAGACAGTAAATTGAGCTGGGAAAATCAAGTCAATTTCGTTGTAGGGAAAGCCTGGAAATCTTTACATTTTGTTATGCGGATACTGAAAAAGAGTACAGTGAGAGCCAAAGAACTAGCGTATATGTCATTAGTGCGACCTACATTAGAATATGGCGCAGTATGTTGGGACCCATACAGAATTTTGCAACAAAGAAATCTAGAAAAGGTCCAGCGTAGAGCATCAAAATTTACTTTCAGGGGTACCAAGAATAAAAGGTTATGGGAGTCACTCGAAAGGAGAAGATTAAAGTCACGTCTCTATGCAATGTATAAAGCGTACACAGGCCTTCGAGCGTGGAAGGAAATTCAAAGTCGATTAGGGAAACCTACATATTTCGGCAGAGCGGATCACATGCACAAAATTCAGACAAGAATTCAGAAAACGGACGTTGGGAAATATTCATTCGCGAATCGCACTATTAGGGACTGGAACAGTTTGCCAGTGACAATCTTCGATCCCTTTCCTCAAAGCCTGAGCAAATTTAAAAATAAATTAGTTTCTTGAATGTGGATATGTTATAAATATATTTAATAAAATTCAGTGTAATTACCTATGTTTTCTTTGAAATTAAGTACTATTATTATTGTTGTTATTATTATTAATGTTATTATTATCCTTATTATTATTATTATTATTATTATTATTATTATTATGATTATGTGCAGTGCAGTGGCGTGAAGTGCAGTGACGTTGTGTAACTGAGAGAAGCGAGTGAGTAAGAAAGACATTACAGCTCGTATTGCAGTGCGGTGAAGTGTGGTGAAGTGAAGTTAGGTGAAGTGAAGTTAGGTGAAGTGGAGTTCAATGAAAGATTGCACGGTGAAATATTCATGTGATTTTGTAGCAAGTTAAAAATGTTTTCAAACTTGCTGGAATAGAGAAGAAAACTTAAGATATTTACCGTGACAACGCCAGAACAAGTGCCACTAATACTATCAATTAATATCATTAATTATCGCAATCATCTAGAACTTTCTTAATTGGTAACAAGTACAATGTTCACCTTCTCCGACTGAATTGTTTGCAAATCAATCTGAAAAAGTCTTAGATAATGAAGTAAAACTAATAGTACACTTACAAGGATCCCTCACCAATTCTAGCACATTTCTCAAAATAACAGACCCAATAATCAACAAATCCCAGTAAAAACCGAATGAAATGTAAACATAATTTAAGATGCTATTGGCAAATGATGACCAGACTTAAAAAGAAAATTAAACAAACTGACGAGTTAAACTAATCTAGTCCAGCATAGGCAAGCCTTCAGACTTTTCTAAAAGAAATTCACCCGTCATCTAGGCATATGGGACATACAATAAAAAGTCAAAAACAAGAATTTTCGTCAATAAAACTAGATTCACAAGTGGCAAATTCTGATTTTGAGAAAACAGCTCTTTATTTCTTACAAAGTTCTAAAAGAGCTAAATAACAATTCGATGGCAGACATAGCAACAATATTTAACGCAGCATGTAGAGTAGGTTACTGTCACAACGATTGGAAAATTCCTTACGAAAACCAGGAAAGAATCCAAAAGATCCAGCGAACCATGAACCTATAACCCTACTCCCGTCATTAACGAAACTATTAGAGAATCTGATATGAAAACGATTCATGAAATTCATGCACACATCCCAGACACGCAATTTGCATTTCGTCCTAACCACTCCACAACACATCATTACGGCTTACCGAATATATGGCGCAAGGATACCAAACAACACCGCAATATTCCTAGACATCACCAAAGCGTTTGACAAAATATGGCATCAAGACCTTCTCTACAAATGAAATAGGCACTCCAGACTACTTATTCCAACTGATGAAATGTTTTCTAAATCAAAGAAAGTTCCAAATCAAAATGAATCCTTACGCCAGAACTGAGCTGTCTCAAGGCCATTATCACCGGTATTATTCAATTTCCGATTAACCACACCTAATAGATTCGCAAATAGCAAATAGCGCAAATAGCTTTTTAACGAGAAATAATACATAGATTAAACGTGGTTGAAGACTACCGGCCTGTCAATGCTAGCGGAGCGCGGAATTATTGCATATCCTTTAAGCGAAAAATATTGTCACCAACCAGAATGCCGTGTTATATGAAGTAAATGTTCCATTCAATAGTAAATATCCAAGGAATAAGTGATAGCAAGGAATTATAATTATGAATGTGTTCTATGCTGAATGATAGAAGGGAAGTGTATTCTCGAGGCACGGGTATTACGTATGAACCTAACGTATCAACTTTACCTTTCTAAGGACTTATCGCCAGTAGCTGCTTTTTAAATAAGGAACTAAACAAATACAAAAAACATTGCCATCGAAAGTGTCATAAAACGCATTTTTCAGATTGCAAAACTGTAAGAAACACCATTTCCAACACTTCTGCTGCTGGGTTGTATGCATAAAAATTAAAATGTCTAAACAACCATGTCTTGCAAAAAATACAAATATTTACAATGAGCAATCAGTATGAATACACACTACATTTCCGAAAAGTTGGGGTTTCATAAGAAAGTGTCTGCCACCAGAGAAATTTCAAATTCACTAGCATATAATATACTACCAAGAATGGTGTAATTTTGTACTGAACTATACACAATTGAATGACTTTATGGATTCATTTCTGATTTTTTCTCATTTTCAGTCAAAATTTAGGCCTATGGACACTTTGGAGTGGTGATTTAGGTATAATAATTTTATTTTTATAATAATAAAACGCAAAAATTGGAATTTTTATTTATGAGTGAAATCTCAAATATGCTACTTACCGCTGTTATTGAACCTAAAGGTTCTGCAATGTTTATGGCTAGAAAAAAAAATGAAGCTTGCAACTTTAGTTGTGCTTAAGCAATTACTCTAATATATTAGAAAATTTTCCATTCAATTCCAATACATTTTTTGCTGCAAATATTTTATGTTTAAAAACTTTCAAGCAATTATTCCTTTGATGCATAGGTCAGCTCAATCCAGTGCTGTTGTGTTTAAGATTCTACTGCAATTTTGAATCAAAGCAGAGTATTCATAGCGGGCTCCTGACAATCCAGTCACTCGATCAATTTTATGGAAATGACTCTTCTATTGAAATTGTAACTGAGCCAGTCACTCAGACCGTTTGAAATGTATGCAGGAATGTTAAAATCACATAAGTCGCAATGTTTAAAACCTGTTTTTAACGACATTTCTTGATTGAGAAAACGGAGTATTCCCCACCCCATGCCCGTCACTTGATCCAGAAACTTTTCATTATGCTAAGACATATTTACGAGACTCTTCGGTAAGGACATGTATTCAAATTTGTTTCAAAACGTTTTTCAGAAAAAGTGAGACAAGATCATAACTAACAGATGTCGCCATCTTACCTGCACAAGACATCGGTTCAAGGAAGAGATGTCTCTACGGTTACCCACCTCGAACATGGTTTCGTAGTTTCCCTTGTTTCTTGTAATTTTGGTATTTGATTCTCTCAACACAGAAAATTCTATATCCCTTTTCCCTGATTTGCCCCTTGCTTAGACTCGGTTGTAAAAAAAAAAAATTTCCTCTGCGACCCTCTTGCCATCGTAGAGAGAATCTTGATTTTCTTTCCTATTTTCTGTACTTCTCCCGCGCTTTCCGTAAGCTTTTCTGACTTTTGGTTTCAGTTTCCCTATCTTTTCATTTTAGTACTCGAGATCTGGGGTCCCCTCGCCCGCCCAGGGAGGAATATTTAAGTCTCCCCCGATTATCAACGTTTATTCTTATCGCTCTCCATACGCGTCACCTCACTTTGATTTCGACGCATCACATCTCGAATTCCCCATCTTTCCAGACCTCTTCTGCATGCAAACTAGCTTTAACACAATGAAACGTCCCACCCCCGCGTCCATCTCTGTCCCTCCTAAATATGCCATAATCATCGCGAAATATTTCTGCATTAGAAATGTCAGGTTTAAACCGTACCTATTACATCAGGGCAATACTGACCTATCAATTTCCAAAATTGTTTGTATTTATTTATTAAGATTCTACAATTTACCTGCAACACGAACTGTATTTGTATTCCAGGACCATATATTATGCGCTCACGATCAATTACAAAAGAACGTATTAACGTTTTTGATTGCAGACAGAAAAAATGGAGAATAAAAACTAGCGAATCAAAGTCACAAGCAAAGATTTTCATCTTCGAAACTCAAAATTTTTCTTTACTCATTCAAAACACATCCATACGATGACTACGATACACCACTTCCGTACCTAAAAATTACATTGGACGCAAAATTAACCTGGAAAGAACACTTCATCAGCACAGTAAAGAGACATTCACAAAAATCTAAAAGCCCTATCGCATACTAAAAATGAAACTTCACTTAGCATCGAATGTGTTAAAATCATTTAGAAATCATTCATTAGATCTTTACCATGCTCCGTGAGCTCCGTTTTAATACAGGTCGTCTACATCTACATAAATGAACAACAAATTCATCCAAAAATTCAACAATGTGTCATGGTTTAAAAGCAATCGACAACTACTCAGAGAAGTAATAATAAACCCTTCTAGACTACATTTCTAAAAAAATTTTAAAAACTTTCAGGCCCAGAAATACCTTCTGCTGAAACTTAAAATCCTAGTAAAACTTACCGACAACAACAAAGAATTTATCCTATGTCAATTTCAAGATCCCACTAAGTAAAAAGATGCACTTACTCACGTAGTCAAAACGCTATAGACGTAGAGAAGACTATTTTTAATATTTCCAGCACACCTGATTTTTAGAATTGGGGAACGCTTTTTAGGTTTTCTTTATGTAGCGTTTCTTTAGAATATAATTAGTTCATATGACTTTGTGTCATAATTTTGAATGACTGTCTCATGAATTTGTAACATAATTATAATTTATAGGTCAATACTCATGTGAATATTAAAGAAATCCAATTCAATCTGATACAACAAATGTATCATGGAGTCTCTTGAGCAGTTTGCTCATTCTATCTCCAAACTAACAATACTACGAGAGATTCCTCTTTTGAATGGAAAGAGATAAAGAATGACGAAGTGTATGCAAATCCTCAAGATGTCATTGCAGGTTAGTAATTGTTAAATTTTCACCGGCAAAAGGCTATTATGGAATCACATGTGGCAAGAGAAGAAATAAAGCTGAATGATGGACTTCTGCGTTCAGTTCCAGAAACACGTAGAGCCTTATGATCCGTTTCAGTTTACAACAAAACCCTTACCTCCATACCAGAATAGATGAAACTGATCTTGCCGAAACCACTAGAAGACAAGCGTCCAAGATTTAATGACATACTTAAGCAAAGATCTCTGATGGTAAAGTTTGCGCAATACTTTTTCATTCAATTCATTTGCGAATTTCCTTATAAACATGCGTTCAGAATATTCTTACTGATATTTATCCCCTCTCACCAAGCATTCGTACTATGACACTCAGCATGCTGATCATATCGCGTGGACAGGTGAAGTGACCCTGCTTTTCAGTTTATCTTCTGACAATATTTCTTACAATTGATTCATAGTTATTGGAATACATAATGATATAAAAATACATAGTGCCTGATATGAAAAAGAAACACTGAACTTTCAACTGTGTACTATTGTATTGTAGAAGAAAAACAAATGAACTTTAAAGTATCTGTAATGTCATGATCACACGTCTTAAAATGTTGTATAACTGGAAAAAATCGATCAATGGAACTAATATAATACATTAGCTTCATCTGAAAATATTAAATACTGTCACCAGGAAATGACAACACAAAATTGCAAATTCATTCAAGTATCCCCCCCCCTCTCTCTTTCTCGCTCTTTTTCGCTCTGTCTCTTTCTTTCTCTCTCTTTCTTTCTCATTAACACACATTTCTCTACGTGCCTTTGTCTGTCGCTGTCTCTTGCGCTCTCTCTTTCGACAGGAGGTACCAACTGTAGGTGTTTTGCCTTTCTTCTTGCAGTTTCGTGCGACTTATGTTTCTTCATAAAAAAAACAATAACTTTTCACATTTATTATTATTTTTCTTTAGAATGCGAATTCCCAAGAGGCTATTATATTCTTCCAAGCTCCTGAAGTAATCAGTCTATCACACGAGTAACATAGTTCATTACACTAGGTGCTGCCTCTCCATTCTCAGCCAATACATTCATGACATTCTTTACAAAAATTTATTTTGTTTTTGTTCCTTCTTTCTTTTTAATTTCTCAAAGTACAGTTCAACTTGTTCAATACTGATTCTCAATGAACTTGTATTTTTTTTTTCAGCATTCAACACAGTAATACTGAAGAAATTGATTCGATTTCAACATTACACATGTTGATTTTTTCAGTACTTTTTTATTTTAATAGAATAAAATTTATTGTAAATAAACAGCAGCTCTTAGTATAAAATAGCTCAAAATGTAAGTCATAAGGGTATTTTATGGAGAAATTCATGCATGTTTGAATATTTGTTAAGGCGTACTGTATATTTACTCTTCTATCAAGTCTATGAAGAACTTGTTTAAATTTATAAATTGTTTAATTTATCGCGAATCTTCGGACATTACGTTTTATTCAAACATTTTTTCTGTGTCTTTCTCGATGCTTCTCAAGAAGCAGTCTGAAAAGCCCTTTTCTTTCGATTATCAGAATCATGGGGGGGTCTTATCACCGCGGGCGACGCGCTATCTACAGTCACCCTCGTTGGAGTGAGCGCCCACCCCCGCTGCGCCCGCGTGTTGGAGATGATAGAGGGCGGCGGCGGCGGCGCCCTAATGAATAAGAGATTATGGTTGGTGAATGCTTGGTGAGAGGGGATAAATATCAGTAAGAATATTCTGAACGCATGTTTATAAGGAAATTCGCAAATGAATTGAATGAAAAAGTATTGCGCAAACTTTACCATCAGAGATCTTTGCTTAAGTATGTCATTAAATCTTGGACGCTTGTCTTCTAGTGGTTTCGACAAGATCAGTTTCATCTATTCTGGTATGGAGGTAAGGGTTTTGTTGTAAACTGAAACGGATCATAAGGCTATACGTGTTTCTGGAACTGAACGCAGAAGTCCATCATTCAGCTTTATTTCTTCTCTTGCCACATGTGATTCCATAATAGCCTTGTGCCGGTGAAAATTTAACAATTACTAACCTGCAATGACATCTTGAGGATTTGCATACACTTCATCATTCTTTATCTCTTTCCATTCAAAAGAGGAATCTCTCGTAGTATTGTTAGTTTGGAGATAGAATGAGCAAACTGCTCAAGAGACTCCATGATACATTTGTTGTATCAGATTGAATTGGATTTCTTTAATATTCACATGAGTATTGACCTATAAATTATAATTATGTTACAAATTCATGAGACAGTCATTCAAAATTATGACACAAAGTCATATGAACTAATTATATTCTAAAGAAACGCTACATAAAGAAAACCTAAAAAGCGTTCCCCAATTCTAAAAATCAGGTGTGCTGGAAATATTAAAAATAGTCTTCTCTACGTCTATAGCGTTTTGACTACGTGAGTAAGTGCATCTTTTTACTTAGTGGGATCTTGAAATTGACATAGGATAAATTCTTTGTTGTTGTCGGTAAGTTTTACTAGGATTTTAAGTTTCAGCAGAAGGTATTTCTGGGCCTGAAAGTTTTTAAAATTTTTTTAGAAATGTAGTCTAGAAGGGTTTATTATTACTTCTCTGAGTAGTTGTCGATTGCTTTTAAACCATGACACATTGTTGAATTTTTGGATGAATTTGTTGTTCATTTATGTAGATGTAGACGACCTGTATTAAAACGGAGCTCACGGAGCATGGTAAAGATCTAATGAATGATTTCTAAATGATTTTAACACATTCGATGCTAAGTGAAGTTTCATTTTTAGTATGCGATAGGGCTTTTAGATTTTTGTGAATGTCTCTTTACTGTGCTGATGAAGTGTTCTTTCCAGGTTAATTTTGCGTCCAATGTAATTTTTAGGTACGGAAGTGGTGTATCGTAGTCATCGTATGGATGTGTTTTGAATGAGTAAAGAAAAATTTTGAGTTTCGAAGATGAAAATCTTTGCTTGTGACTTTGATTCGCTAGTTTTTATTCTCCATTTTTTCTGTCTGCAATCAAAAACGTTAATACGTTCTTTTGTAATTGATCGTGAGCGCATAATATATGGTCCTGGAATACAAATACAGTTCGTGTTGCAGGTAAATTGTAGAATCTTAATAAATAAATACAAACAATTTTGGAAATTGATAGGTCAGTATTGCCCTGATGTAATAGGTACGGTTTAAACCTGACATTTCTAATGCAGAAATATTTCGCGATGATTATGGCATATTTAGGAGGGACAGAGATGGACGCGGGGGTGGGACGTTTCATTGTGTTAAAGCTAGTTTGCATGCAGAAGAGGTCTGGAAAGATGGGGAATTCGAGATGTGATGCGTCGAAATCAAAGTGAGGTGACGCGTATGGAGAGCGATAAGAATAAACGTTGATAATCGGGGGAGACTTAAATATTCCTCCCTGGGCGGGCGAGGGGACCCCAGATCTCGAGTACTAAAATGAAAAGATAGGGAAACTGAAACCAAAAGTCAGAAAAGCTTACGGAAAGCGCGGGAGAAGTACAGAAAATAGGAAAGAAAATCAAGATTCTCTCTACGATGGCAAGAGGGTCGCAGAGGAAATTTTTTTTTTTTACAACCGAGTCTAAGCAAGGGGCAAATCAGGGAAAAGGGATATAGAATTTTCTGTGTTGAGAGAATCAAATACCAAAATTACAAGAAACAAGGGAAACTACGAAACCATGTTCGAGGTGGGTAACCGTAGAGACATCTCTTCCTTGAACCGATGTCTTGTGCAGGTAAGATGGCGACATCTGTTAGTTATGATCTTGTCTCACTTTTTCTGAAAAACGTTTTGAAACAAATTTGAATACATGTCCTTACCGAAGAGTCTCGTAAATATGTCTTAGCATAATGAAAAGTTTCTGGATCAAGTGACGGGCATGGGGTGGGGAATACTCCGTTTTCTCAATCAAGAAATGTCGTTAAAAACAGGTTTTAAACATTGCGACTTATGTGATTTTAACATTCCTGCATACATTTCAAACGGTCTGAGTGACTGGCTCAGTTACAATTTCAATAGAAGAGTCATTTCCATAAAATTGATCGAGTGACTGGATTGTCAGGAGCCCGCTATGAATACTCTGCTTTGATTCAAAATTGCAGTAGAATCTTAAACACAACAGCACTGGATTGAGCTGACCTATGCATCAAAGGAATAATTGCTTGAAAGTTTTTAAACATAAAATATTTGCAGCAAAAAATGTATTGGAATTGAATGGAAAATTTTCTAATATATTAGAGTAATTGCTTAAGCACAACTAAAGTTGCAAGCTTCATTTTTTTTTCTAGCCATAAACATTGCAGAACCTTTAGGTTCAATAACAGCGGTAAGTAGCATATTTGAGATTTCACTCATAAATAAAAATTCCAATTTTTGCGTTTTATTATTATAAAAATAAAATTATTATACCTAAATCACCACTCCAAAGTGTCCATAGGCCTAAATTTTGACTGAAAATGAGAAAAAATCAGAAATGAATCCATAAAGTCATTCAATTGTGTATAGTTCAGTACAAAATTACACCATTCTTGGTAGTATATTATATGCTAGTGAATTTGAAATTTCTCTGGTGGCAGACACTTTCTTATGAAACCCCAACTTTTCGGAAATGTAGTGTGTATTCATACTGATTGCTCATTGTAAATATTTGTATTTTTTGCAAGACATGGTTGTTTAGACATTTTAATTTTTATGCATACAACCCAGCAGCAGAAGTGTTGGAAATGGTGTTTCTTACAGTTTTGCAATCTGAAAAATGCGTTTTATGACACTTTCGATGGCAATGTTTTTTGTATTTGTTTAGTTCCTTATTTAAAAAGCAGCTACTGGCGATAAGTCCTTAGAAAGGTAAAGTTGATACGTTAGGTTCATACGTAATACCCGTGCCTCGAGAATACACTTCCCTTCTATCATTCAGCATAGAACACATTCATAATTATAATTCCTTGCTATCACTTATTCCTTGGATATTTACTATTGAATGGAACATTTACTTCATATAACACGGCATTCTGGTTGGTGACAATATTTTTCGCTTAAAGGATATGCAATAATTCCGCGCTCCGCTAGCATTGACAGGCCGGTAGTCTTCAACCACGTTTAATCTATGTATTATTTCTCGTTAAAAAGCTATTTGCGCTATTTGCTATTTGCGAATCTATTAGGTGTGGTTAATCGGAAATTGAATAATACCGGTGATAATGGCCTTGAGACAGCTCAGTTCTGGCGTAAGGATTCATTTTGATTTGGAACTTTCTTTGATTTAGAAAACATTTCATCAGTTGGAATAAGTAGTCTGGAGTGCCTATTTCATTTGTAGAGAAGGTCTTGATGCCATATTTTGTCAAACGCTTTGGTGATGTCTAGGAATATTGCGGTGTTGTTTGGTATCCTTGCGCCATATATTCGGTAAGCCGTAATGATGTGTTGTGGAGTGGTTAGGACGAAATGCAAATTGCGTGTCTGGGATGTGTGCATGAATTTCATGAATCGTTTTCATATCAGATTCTCTAATAGTTTCGTTAATGACGGGAGTAGGGTTATAGGTTCATGGTTCGCTGGATCTTTTGGATTCTTTCCTGGTTTTCGTAAGGAATTTTCCAATCGTTGTGACAGTAACCTACTCTACATGCTGCGTTAAATATTGTTGCTATGTCTGCCATCGAATTGTTATTTAGCTCTTTTAGAACTTTGTAAGAAATAAAGAGCTGTTTTCTCAAAATCAGAATTTGCCACTTGTGAATCTAGTTTTATTGACGAAAATTCTTGTTTTTGACTTTTTATTGTATGTCCCATATGCCTAGATGACGGGTGAATTTCTTTTAGAAAAGTCTGAAGGCTTGCCTATGCTGGACTAGATTAGTTTAACTCGTCAGTTTGTTTAATTTTCTTTTTAAGTCTGGTCATCATTTGCCAATAGCATCTTAAATTATGTTTACATTTCATTCGGTTTTTACTGGGATTTGTTGATTATTGGGTCTGTTATTTTGAGAAATGTGCTAGAATTGGTGAGGGATCCTTGTAAGTGTACTATTAGTTTTACTTCATTATCTAAGACTTTTTCAGATTGATTTGCAAACAATTCAGTCGGAGAAGGTGAACATTGTACTTGTTACCAATTAAGAAAGTTCTAGATGATTGCGATAATTAATGATATTAATTGATAGTATTAGTGGCACTTGTTCTGGCGTTGTCACGGTAAATATCTTAAGTTTTCTTCTCTATTCCAGCAAGTTTGAAAACATTTTTAACTTGCTACAAAATCACATGAATATTTCACCGTGCAATCTTTCATTGAACTCCACTTCACCTAACTTCACTTCACCTAACTTCACTTCACCACACTTCACCGCACTGCAATACGAGCTGTAATGTCTTTCTTACTCACTCGCTTCTCTCAGTTACACAACGTCACTGCACTTCACGCCACTGCACTGCACATAATCATAATAATAATAATAATAATAATAATAATAATAATAAGGATAATAATAACATTAATAATAATAACAACAATAATAATAGTACTTAATTTCAAAGAAAACATAGGTAATTACACTGAATTTTATTAAATATATTTATAACATATCCACATTCAAGAAACTAATTTATTTTTAAATTTGCTCAGGCTTTGAGGAAAGGGATCGAAGATTGTCACTGGCAAACTGTTCCAGTCCCTAATAGTGCGATTCGCGAATGAATATTTCCCAACGTCCGTTTTCTGAATTCTTGTCTGAATTTTGTGCATGTGATCCGCTCTGCCGAAATATGTAGGTTTCCCTAATCGACTTTGAATTTCCTTCCACGCTCGAAGGCCTGTGTACGCTTTATACATTGCATAGAGACGTGACTTTAATCTTCTCCTTTCGAGTGACTCCCATAACCTTTTATTCTTGGTACCCCTGAAAGTAAATTTTGATGCTCTACGCTGGACCTTTTCTAGATTTCTTTGTTGCAAAATTCTGTATGGGTCCCAACATACTGCGCCATATTCTAATGTAGGTCGCACTAATGACATATACGCTAGTTCTTTGGCTCTCACTGTACTCTTTTTCAGTATCCGCATAACAAAATGTAAAGATTTCCAGGCTTTCCCTACAACGAAATTGACTTGATTTTCCCAGCTCAATTTACTGTCTAGCTGTATTCCTAAGTATTTGCAAGACGTGACTCGAGGTATAACATTATTGTTCAGTTTGTACGCAGATTCATTGTAACTTCGACCCCTTCCAAACGTGATGGACTTACTCTTTGAACTGTTTATTTCCATGCCGTTTGTTTCTGCCCAGATATGTAATTTGTCTAAGTCTTGCTGCAAAATATCCTCGTCTTTCTCCGAATTGATAATCCTATAGATTACACAGTCATCTGCAAAGAGTCGTACATTTGAAGCTAAATTAGTCGGCAATTCATTCACGAAGGTCAGAAACATGAGTGGTCCGATTACACTTCCTTGTGGAATTCCTGACGTGACGCTTCTCGAGGTTGATAAGTTACTACCGATTCGAACTTTCTGTTTCCCGTCTCGGAGTAGTTCGTTTATCCACGCTACCACTCTAGTGTCTATACCCGAATCTATTAATTTCTTTATAAGACGATCGTGTGGAACAACATCAAAAGCTTTGGAAAAATCTATTACTATCGCGTCGACCCTTTTCCCTTCATCAACTACGTCGGCTAGGTCCTGTAGAAGTGAGACTAGCTGACTTTCGCATGAGAAACCATTTCTGAAACCGTGCTGACCCTGATAAAGCCACTCCCTGCCCTCGCATTCTTTCCTGATATAGCTTGAAATTAGATGTTCCATTAGTTTGCATACGACTGATGTAAGGCTTACCGGCCTATAGTTACTAATTATTGTCTTGTCGCCACTTTTAAAAATAGGTACTACGAGAGCCAGCTTCCAATCTTTCGGTACGCAAGCGTTGTTTATTGATACATTAAATAATCTAATTAAATAAGGTAGAATTGCCTCTCCGCCTAATTTATTGATGTCCGTGGAAATACCATCAGGACCTCGTGATTTTCCTCTTTTCATTAATTTTATTCTTTGCCGCAAAGTATTTACATCAATATGAAAACTACATCTATCTACCAGCGTTGGTATCTGAATACTGTTAGATTTCTGCTTGAAAACCGAGCTGAAATATGCGTTAAAAGCCTGCGCTTTTTCCCTGTGATCCATTATTGGCGAATTATTAACACGAACAACTGGAATCTCGTCTTCACTTCCTTTCCTTCTACGAACGTATTTAAAAAATGCCGACCAATTATTACTGCCCTCCGCATCAAGAATATGTTTTAAATGACGTTCCTCTGCCATTTTCTTTTCCTTCCCTAATACTTTTGTATAATTTCGAAATAAAGTCATATGATTTTCACTACGGTGTCTGTTGTTAAATGCTTCTCTGGTTTTTCTTTTCAATCGCCTAATCTTTGCATTATAATATTCCGGGTCGCTGTTACTTTTTAATAATTTACTGGGTACAAAAGCCTGCTCAGCATTTACTAAAATATTTTTAAACTCTCCCCATATTTCATCGATTCCTCCTCCTATTCTAAGAAACTCGCCATATCGTTCTCTTAAGTAATTTTGAAACCCTTGTACATTCGCTTTCTTGTATTCCTTCACTAGAATACCGGTGGTATACCGGTGGTATCACTAGGTACCGGTGGTACCGGAATGAATTTATGAGCGGCTGTATTTATGAATTCAAGATGCACTGTACTTCTCCTTTGATGATCTGTTTTAACTTTTCTTTGATAAAAATTAATAAAATCTTCACTCAGTAAAATAAATGTTCCTTCTTCCTGCATGTTAGTTCATTGTTATTGCAATTTAACATAAAAGTAAACATTTTTTATAATTTTGATTACATTATTAACACTACACTAAATCTTCCCATAAATATAAAAAAATTAATACATTTGATAATGAACATTCTTGTATTCGCAATATCAATATTCACAAAGGTGATTACACATTATTTTAAATATTAACTATAATCAATTTTCATACTTATTTTTAATAATTACCTTTGTTCATAATTCAATACTACTATGTATCTAAAGATAATTCAATTCGTAAATTTTACATGGAAAATAAACAAAACAAAAAAAAATATTTCATTAAAAAATATAATTAACATATTAAAAATTCGATTTAAAATTATAAAGGTTCTCGCTTCAGTCGATTGATTCATTTATTAGTCCGACACGTCAACGCCATACGTGTGGTGGCGGGGAAGATCTGGCGCCAACCTACGCTTCGGCTTGCCCCAACAAGCTCACAAGCGTGCCCGAAGAAGGTAAGGAACTCTTCACAATCTCGCATAAAATATTTGCATCAAAAAAGTATTGGAAGTGAATGGAGAATTTTCTAATATATTAGAGTAATTGTTTAAGAACAAATTAAGTTGCAGCCTTCATTTTTTTCTATCCATAAACATATAACATTGCAGATACTTTAGATTAAATAGCAGCGGTAAGTAGCCGAGCTGTTTTAACTTTTCTTTGATAAAATTAATAAAATCTTCACACAGTAAAATAAATGTTCCTTATTCCTGCATGTTCAATGTTATTGCAATTTAACATAAAAGTAAACAAAAAGGAGACCTCCTGAACCGGAAGACTTCATTCTCACGGTGCACGCTGAAGTGTTAGCAGTCCTCGAAGCTCTCGGCCACCTCCATCAAGATCCGGTCGGGTAAGCACTGCGACAGCACGTCTCTCACGTTCGTCAAACCATTCAGTCTCTTTGTTGCCCGTTCGAAAATACGGCTCCAACCTCCAGCCCACAGCGACGAAGATTGACGCCCATATACGTCAGCACAGTCTCGAGGTTGTACTCGTTTTGACAATCTAGCCTATGTACAGAGGGTTATAAAGCGTAGTATAACAATATGAAAATACAAGTGCATGCAGTTAGGATCTACGATTGTGTGTGTACATTCTAAACATTTGCGTCTTTGATCTGTATTTTTTGCTATCTTCTATCTTATTTACATTCTTTGAATGAAATTTAATGACTAAGTTTTATTCATTTGATTTCGTTAAAAAAGAAGCATTCTTTCAATTTGTATTGTTTTTCATTTGTTTTTCCTGTCACCGCCTTTTAGGGTTTCCCTTTCTTCTATTATGAAAGTCTTTTCAGCGGGACATCGAGCGTCAGCGCTCTCGACTCGAGAGAGAGAGAGAGAAACACGCGGCTGGCTATCTTATATAGAGTGCATTCAAAATGCGCGCCCCGACGCACAGCGCCATCTCCTCTCGTTCTCCGGCTCCTAGAGAGCGCGCACATCTCTATACTCATTAGTCTGCGCATGCGCGTCCTCTGACACCCGCGCCGGCCCCTGCCCGCCGCTATCTTATCAACATCCGGTCGCCAGCGCGCGCCTTCAGCGCCCCCTTCCCGCCGCTATCTTATCTACTTCCGCAGCGCGGACCCTCAGCCGCCCGCCCCTGCCCCCCCTTATCAGCCACCCGGCCGTTGCCGCCAGCGCGCGGCGCCCTCCCGACCGCGTGTACTATCAGTAGCCCAAAGCAGACAGCTTGACTCGAGATGTCACCGTAGCTCAGAGCCAAAGTGCTGGTCGCCTCAGGGGGAATGAGGCTGGTTCGAATCCGCTTCAGGCAGGAGCATTTTTGAAACATATACACACACACACACGCTTCCACAATTCACCGCCAGAGCGCAGACACATACGCTTCCACAATTCGCCGCCAGAGTGCGCACACACTTCCACCATTCGCCGCCAGAGGTCGCAAGGGTGGGGTCATTGACCTCGGTCGGTGGGGGCATTATAAATGGTGGTGCCGGTTGTTTACATCGGGTGGGCGGGGGGGGGAGATTATAATTGGTGGCGCCGGTTGTTTACATCGGAGGGGTGGGTGGGAGGGGGAGGGGGGGCATTATAATGGGTGGCGCCGGTTGTTTACATCGGAGGGGTGGGTGGGAGGGGGAGGGGGTGGTGGGTTGTTGACATTCGGCGGGGCATTATAATTGGTGGCGCCGGTTGTTGACATCGGAAGTGGGCGGGGTGGGGGGAGGGGTGGTGGGTTGTTGACATCCACTGTTGGGCGCTGGACCGGAAGTAGATAAGATAAGCTGATAAGATAAGCTGATAAGATAAGCACTTCCTGCCATTATAATTGGTGGCGCCGGTTGTTTACACCGGATGTGGGG
Organism: Gryllus longicercus; assembly: GCA_038098605.1. Taxonomy (NCBI): domain Eukaryota; kingdom Metazoa; phylum Arthropoda; class Insecta; order Orthoptera; family Gryllidae; genus Gryllus; species Gryllus longicercus. The sequence continues at coordinate 79,167 of JAZDUA010001112.1, forward strand.
GAGGGAAACAGGAAGTAGATAAGATAAGCTGATAAGATAAGCACTTCCTGGTCCAGAACCGCCATATCCCCCCTACTGACGCAAAGTTATATAGGGGGCGAGTCACATGATCTCCCACGTCATTTCTACCCCCAGGTGCTGCATTGAGACATGTCTCTGACGCTGTCTGTGCACCCGGCCCAGTTTCTTCTGGAATTTCCAGGCTTTTGTTCGGGCGGCTATTTTTAGTGCCGTCAACCCTCTACCTTGCGCTTCAGCGCTGAGCTGCTGCATGATGTGACGCTACAAAAGAAAGTAAAGAACGAGTGACGAGGGCGATGACATTTTGTTTCGTAGTTCAAATGCGGTTGGCGCGTATGAATTAAAACGAATATTTTGGCGTAAAATGCGTTGGGAATTATGGGTTTGGCAGTCTCAGCGATGTTTTATGTTAACCGCGTTAGCCAAACGCTGGCGACTTGTTAACTCGGAAATGCACACTGAAGCAAAGTTGCCTAAACAAATGTTCGATAAATAAGTACGTAGGGATAAAATTCGTTGGAAAACGTAAGTTGGGCAGATTCTAGGTAGATTTACGTTAATAGAGTAAGCCAGAAGACGGAGCCTCTTCGATTTTTTTAAAAAAATATTTATTTTGAATTTCGCACACCAGTAATTTTTTACAGGGAGGATTGGAATGAGATGCAGGGGAAATTGTAAGACTCGAAGTAATTCGGTGCAAACCCATTTTGGTGGCTATGCATATTCAGTGAACGGGATTTCAACCCGGATACCCAAAGATTCGAAGCTATGCTTAAGGCCGCTATCCAAAAAATACTCCCCCCTCCCCGCCGCCAACCCTATCACGTAACATCTTCCGTATTGTCTTCACCAAATACTGTAGAGTGTCGGTCCAGGGGAGTGTTTTGTCCCCGGCCACTAGACACGACTATGCGCACGCGCTTCAGTGTCGCGAGCGCGCACTAGGCAATGGAACGCCGAGGGGTGGGGGAGGGTCTGGGAGGCCCAGGGCCATTGGAATTCCAGGCGGCGCTGGCCGTTACTGCGCAAACACTCGCCGCCTCCCATTATCGCTTCGCAGGAGGCCGTGGACGCTTGAGGCCTCGGCGATGGACTCCGCGCGTGCGCTCACCGCTGGCGCAGCTACAGCTTGTGCCAGCTATAGTATAGCGCTTAAATAGCGTATAGTATAGCGTTTAAATAGCTGGCGCAGCTATAGCTTGTGCCAGCTATAGTATAGCGTTTAAATAGCGTATAGTATAGCGTTTAAATAGCTGGCGCAGCTATAGCTTGTGCCAGCTATAGTATAGCGTTTAAATAGCGTATAGTATAGCGTTTAAATAGCTGGCGCAGCTATAGCTTGTGCCAGCTATAGTATAGCGTTTAAATAGCGTATAGTATAGCGTTTAAATAGCTGGCGCAGCTATAGCTTGTGCCAGCTATAGTATAGCGTTTAAATAGCGTATAGTATAGCGTTTAAATAGCTGGCGCAGCTATAGCTTGTGCCAGGTATAGTACAGCGTTTAAATAGCGTATAGTATAGCGTTTAAATAGCGTATAGTATAGAGTTTAAACAGCTGGCGCAGCTACAGCTTGTGCCAGCTATAGTATAGCGTTTAAATAGTGAGCATAGTATAGCGCTTAAATAGCGTATAGTATAGCGCTTAAATAGCGTATAGTATAGCGTTTAAATAGCTGGCGCAGCTACAGCTTGTGCCAGCTATAGTATAGCGCTTAAATAGCGTATAGTATAGCGTTTAAATAGCGTATAGTATAGCGTTTAAATAGCTGGCGCAGCTACAGCTTGTGCCAGCTATAGTATAGCGCTTAAATAGCGTATAGTATAGCGTTTAAATAGCTGGCGCAGCTACAGCTTGTGCCAGCTATAGTATAGCGCTTAAATAGCGTATAGTATAGCGTTTAAATAGCTGGCGCAGCTACAGCTTGTGCCAGCTATAGTATAGCGCTTAAATAGCGTATAGTATAGCGTTTAAATAGCGTATAGTATAGCGTTTAAATAGCTGGCGCAGCTACAGCTTGTGCCAGCTATAGTATAGCGCTTAAATAGCGTATAGTATAGCGTTTAAATAGCTGGCGCAGCTATAGCTTGTGCCAGCTATAGTATAGCGTTTAAATAGCGTATAGTATAGCGTTTAAATAGCTGGCGCAGCTATAGCTTGTGCCAGCTATAGTATAGCGTTTAAATAGCGTATAGTATAGCGTTTAAATAGCTGGCGCAGCTATAGCTTGTGCCAGCTATAGTATAGCGTTTAAATAGCGTATAGTATAGCGTTTAAATAGCTGGCGCAGCTATAGCTTGTGCCAGGTATAGTACAGCGTTTAAATAGCGTATAGTATAGCGTTTAAATAGCGTATAGTATAGAGTTTAAACAGCTGGCGCAGCTACAGCTTGTGCCAGCTATAGTATAGCGTTTAAATAGTGAGCATAGTATAGCGCTTAAATAGCGTATAGTATAGCGCTTAAATAGCGTATAGTATAGCGTTTAAATAGCTGGCGCAGCTACAGCTTGTGCCAGCTATAGTATAGCGCTTAAATAGCGTATAGTATAGCGTTTAAATAGCGTATAGTATAGCGTTTAAATAGCTGGCGCAGCTACAGCTTGTGCCAGCTATAGTATAGCGCTTAAATAGCGTATAGTATAGCGTTTAAATAGCTGGCGCAGCTACAGCTTGTGCCAGCTATAGTATAGCGCTTAAATAGCGTATAGTATAGCGTTTAAATAGCGTATAGTATAGCGTTTAAATAGCGTATAGTATAGCGTTTAAATAGCGTATAGTATAGCGTTTAAATAGCTGGCGCAGCTATAGCTTGTGTCACTCAGGATACTCTTGGGGCACTGCCACCCTCACCACTAAAGAACAAACAAACAAACAAACAAATAAATAGCCGTCGCCGGGCCGGATGGCCGAGATCGTCAAGGCAGTAGTACCGTAGCGATCTCGGACCGAAGGATCGCGGATTCGAGTCCCGCCTCGGCATGGTTGTCTTTATGTTCGTTCTTTCAACGCCATATCATGTCATCTTCACAGTTACCATACCATTTAATGCAATAATGGTCTGTAGGTGGCAAAAATATGTAATGTCATTCTAAAATGCAGCGTTTTAGTGACCAAACGCTGCGAATCTCAATTTCTGTGCATATTTCAACGTATTTGAGACATTTTGTATGCAAATTTCAGGGCTAAAAGCTCGCATAAATTTCCCAGCTATATTTATAATATATCAGCTCACCAGAATAGATAAATGTTGTGCGCCACAACACTGAGATTGAAAGCGCGCCGAGCGACAGTCTCTCATTCTTCGCATCTTGGTGGAAGGCACGCGGCAGAGCGACAAACCTCAGGGCGACATGCATTCCGCATTTGCTCGGACTCTCGGCTCAGACCTTTGTTGCTAGGGACACCTTGGATGTTACTTGTAGAATGGACGTTGTTTTTAAAGAAAACACTAGTGGGGGAAAGGAAAATAAATTCTTGGCGACTCGAGTGTAGGTGTTTCAAGCATGAAATTGGTGTTTCAATGAGATGTAACGTCGTGGGTAGAGATCTACGCGGCAAAGAAAACAGACTCAAGTGAGTATATGCAAGTTTATGTACATTGGTTTACATATATACAAAACCACTCTTAAGGCGGTTTGTTAGAGCTAACACTGCAGCCCCCCTGTGTCTACATGCGCCTTGCAGCGTCGCCTGCGACAGGTCTGCTGGGCCACCTCGCAATTTGGCATCTGGTGTGCCCCGGCAGATCCATAATGTGCCTTACAGTTGGAGGAACACTTCGCTCGGTCCGATCGCATCGAACCAACACGTGCGATCTGCACTCGGCACCAGCGGTGGGTGAACAAAGTTTTGTGGACTCGCCACGAGGAAACTAGAGTTGTTACCCACCCGCGCGACTATTATATAGGCGCGACTACTACGACTCGTATATAACGAGTCACATGACCTCCCACGTCATTTCTTCCCCCACGTGCTGTATTGAGACATGTCTCTTACGCTGTCCCTGCACGCGGCACCCTTCTTTCTGGAAAATTCTGCCCTTTTTTCGGGCGGCTATTTTGAGTGCCTTCAACCCTCTTCCTTGAGCGTCAACTCTGAAGCGGCTGCAAGCCGTAACGCTACCGAGAAATGGATGAAGTGAATACATTTTGGACTCTGACAGTAACTAGCTAAGCTAGTAAATAGCTAGGTCGAATTCAGTTACCGTTTCGAGGAGAATTCTACCGATCGGTTGCTGTGCTCGGTAGTTTCCCGTTGTTTTTCCGATCAACACCTGGCGAATGCCGGAGCAGTACCCTAACAAACGGGCCCCGGCCCGCGCACGATCTTTCCTTCCCCTTCCTATCCTCACCCCTTTCTCACACACACTTACACTAACATGCACTACACTACCACACGTGTCGGGTGACGAATCGAGAGTTTAGAGCTTGACCAGGATGGGGAGATACCTGGAAGGTGAAACCACAACGTCACGTGTAGATCGGCGCCGAATCTCACCATCCAGCAACAGAGGAAAACTGCCACCTCCTGAGATTAAACATTCACTGCACTAACGGGAATAATGACCATAGAAGTTGACGTGCTCGGAAACATCAACGAATCATTCCTCCTTTCAGATCATTCACCTCGCCTGGTATACGCGAAAGCGCAGGAATTCCAGGAATTTTTTCTTGAGAGGCTCCGCTTACACCTCTCGCCGACTCGAAAGCCGCAGGTTTACACGCTGAAAACACCTCCGGCGCGGCGGCTGTGAGCTTCGTGTAAGGAAGGAAGCGTCGTGGGTTCTTCCGAGGGGAGGCCAGCACCCCACGGCGCGACACACATTCCGCATTTGCAGCGGCCGGCAGGCGCATGCCGCGCGCGCTGGCGCAGGGGGCGGCACAGCATAGCACAGCTCAGAGCGGCGCGGCGGCGACGACCGCCGCCGGCCCTCTGCGCGCCCGGCCTTGACATTACGCCGACGCCGACACGACGCCACGACGCGGCGGACAGTGGGGGGGGGGGAATGACACCAAAAGAGCCCAAGTGATTTCCAAACGGCGTCTAGACGGACAGTGGGGTGACTAGGTCCCCAAAAGAGCACTCGGTGTAATTTTGATACAATCTAGACAGACACTGGGGCAAGTACGACACAAAAGAGCCCACGGTGTGATTTCCAAACGGCGTCTAGACGGACAGTGGGGCAACAGTGACACTAAAAAAGCCCAAGGAGTGATTTCCAAACGGCGTCTAGACGGACACTGGGGTGACTAGGTCCCCAAAAGAGCACTCGGTGTAATTTTGATACAATCTAGACAGACACTGGGGCAAGTACGACACAAAAGAGCCCACGGTGTGATTTCCAAACGGCGTCTAGACGGACAGTGGGGCAACAGTGACACTAAAAAAGCCCAAGGAGTGATTTCCAAACGGCGTCTAGACGGACACTGGGGTGACTAGGTCCCCAAAAGAGCACTCGGTGTAATTTTGATACAATCTAGACAGACACTGGGGCAAGTACGACACAAAAGAGCCCACGGTGTGATTTCCAAACGGCGTCTAGACGGACAGTGGGGCAACAGTGACACTAAAAAAGCCCAAGGAGTGATTTCCAAACGGCGTCTAGACGGACACTGGGGTGACTAGGTCCCCAAAAGAGCACTCGGTGTAATTTTGATACAATCTAGACAGACACTGGGGCAAGTACGACACAAAAGAGCCCACGGTGTGATTTCCAAACGGCGTCTAGACGGACAGTGGGGCAACAGTGACACTAAAAAAGCCCAAGGAGTGATTTCCAAACGGCGTCTAGACGGACACTGGGGTGACTAGGTCCCCAAAAGAGCACTCGGTGTAATTTTGATACAATCTAGACAGACACTGGGGCAAGTACGACACAAAAGAGCCCACGGTGTGATTTCCAAACGGCGTCTAGACGGACAGTGGGGCAACAGTGACACTAAAAAAGCCCAAGGAGTGATTTCCAAACGGCGTCTAGACGGACACTGGGGTGACTAGGTCCCCAAAAGAGCACTCGGTGTAATTTTGATACAATCTAGACAGACACTGGGGCAAGTACGACACAAAAGAGCCCACGGTGTGATTTCCAAACGGCGTCTAGACGGACAGTGGGGCAACAGTGACACTAAAAAAGCCCAAGGAGTGATTTCCAAATGGCGTCTAGATGAACAGTGGGGTGATTAGGTCCCCAAAAGAGCACACGGTGTGAGATCACAATGGAAACATTGGCGCAGTCTCTGGCCTATTCATTAGGGTTCACTGTAAGCATTTGTCTGGTAATCATCTGGAACCTGGGGGAAAACTACTGATTCTAGCAGCCACTCCTTGGTTTCATTACATTTTTTTTGTAATCGTTATTACAGACATTTTTGAATAATTAAAACTTTTGTTGCGAAATACTCTCCTAAATGTTCCTGATTATCAGATTCTTAGGGATCCTGCATTTGGTATTTTGTTTTGTTTTTGTTTTTACGATATCACTGTCATAAATCAGTGTTCAGTGCAAATGGATTGATTATTGTAATGCATTAGTGATTCATGAAATAAATGATGGGCAATACATGGAATGGGAGATCGTGTGAACCCCGAGAAAAACCCCTAAGAACCCGCATTGTTTTCCGAAAACTTAACAAGGGACGATCAGGATTTGAAACCCGGTTCCATTTGACTCCCAAAGTGCAAATCAAGAAGACTGTTCAACATACTACGATGCCCCAATTTGCTTCTTCTATTATTTCTGAAAGATATATGTGAGAGAGTTTTCATCTCGTGGTCAGATAGCGCCTTTTTGGAGCCACGCACAACGCAATAGGAGCTTCACTTTAGCTCGCGCGTGGCGTGTACAAGTCCGTGGCTTGTTTATTCATACTTCTCAGATAGTACGGGTCCGCGAGGTGGGAATAAGCCCGATTCCGCCATTACCCATATACCCTCTACAACACACATAACAGCGGCTGCGTGCCAAATATTGAATTGATGCCTTATATTTCGTGGCGAAACTCGGGCCACCAGGGCCGGTCTTCCGACAGACCACGCAAATTTCGACAACTAGCGGAGAGAGGAGGTATTTCTTGGGCGACGAAACAGGCTGTTTGAATTTAGCTCAGAGGCGTCACTTAGGCTTGAGGATCTTTTACATGCAAGTAAATATACGGACCGCCGGCTTTACTTCCCCTCCGAAGGAAGGCGTGCGAAGGATTTTTTTCGCCCTTAATCCTCAGCTTCGAACGGGTTTGAACCCGCTAACTTGGGTATAACAGCCTGACACGCTAACCGTTACACTATTGCCGTCATATACGCGATTGTTTATATCTTTTTAAATTTCTTCATTTATTATTTAATCCCTATTCGTTTTGTTTCTGTGTGGTGTCTGTGCGTGTGTTTGGGCCAGTGTGCGCTGCGGCTGCGGTGCGCGGGCTACTGCGTGATGTATGCCGCCGCCACCGCCGCCGCCGCTCCGCCGCCCCGCCTGGCCGGTTCCGGCGGAGGCGCTGTCAAACAAGGGCCGACACCGGTCAGCGCGAGGCGCCGGTCGCGCTGCCCGCTATGGAAGAGCGGCTGCCGGGTGGCCCTCCCCGCCCCGCCCCGCGAAGCCACGCCACGCCACTCCATGCCCTCCCCGCCCTCCCCGCCCACCTTGCTTACCTCGCTTCGCTCCGCTTCGCCCTGTCTCGTCCCGTCCCCGTCTCGTCTCGTCCCATTCCATCTCATCCCGTTCCGTCTCGTCCAGTCTCTTTCCGTCTCATCTCGCCCCGTCTCGCCCTTTCTGGCCCGTCTCGTGTCGCCCCGTCTCGCCCCGTCTCGCCCCGTCTCGCCCCGTCTCGCCCCGTCTCGCCCCGTCTCGCCCCGTCTCGCCCCGTCTCGCCCCGTCTCGCCCCGTCTCGCCCCGTCTCGCCCCGTCTCGCCCCGTCTCGCCCCTTCTCGCCCCGTCTCGCCCCGTCTCGCCCCGTCTCGCCCCGTCTCGCCCCGTCTCGCCCCGTCTCGCCCCGTCTCGCCCCGTCTCGCCCCGTCTCGCCCCGTCTCGCCCCGTCTCGCCCCGTCTCGCCCCTTCTGGCCCCGTCTCGCCCCGTCTCGCCCCGTCTCGCCCCGTCTCGCCCCTTCTCGCCCCTTCTCGCCCCGTCTCGCCCCGTCTCGCCCCGTCTCGCCCCGTCTCGCCCCGTCTCGCCCCGTCTCGCCCCGTCTCGCCCCGTCTCGCCCCGTCTCGCCCCGTCTCGCCCCGTCTCGCCCCGTCTCGCCCCGTCTCGCCCCGTCTCGCCCCGTCTCGCCCCGTCTCGCCCCTTCTCGCCCCGTCTCGCCCCGTCTCGCCCCGTCTCGCCCCGTCTCGCCCCGTCTCGCCCCGTCTCGCCCCGTCTCGCCCCGTCTCGCCCCGTCTCGCCCCGTCTCGCCCCTTCTCGCCCCGTCTCGCCCCGTCTCGCCCCGTCTCGCCCCGTCTCGCCCCGTCTCGCCCCGTCTCGCCCCGTCTCGCCCCGTCTCGCCCCGTCTCGCCCCTTCTCGCCCCGTCTCGCCCCGTCTCGCCCCGTCTCGCCCCGTCTCGCCCCGTCTCGCCCCGTCTCGCCCCGTCTCGCCCCGTCTCACCCCGTCTCGCCCCGTCTAGTCGTGCCTCGTGTTGCTCCGTGTCGTACCTCCATCACACCGGGAGGGCACCAACTGATGTCACCGCAGGGCCTCTGACCGGGTGGTCCTAGAACGGTGGCAGGATTTTTGACACTAGATTGTCAGCTAGGTTGAATTTAGACGCTGGAGGAGAATTCTAATGGACGGCTGCTCTAATCGGTAATTTGGCTAATCCGTGGTTTCTCCGATTAACACCAGGCGAATGCCAGATCTGTACCCTAGCAAACGGGCCACGGGCCCCTGTTCGTTGTCCTATCCTCAACTCTTACTTATACACACTTGCACTACACTACGACACATGCCGGAAGACCGGTCGGGAGCTAGAATTTGTCAGAGCTGTAGCGGTGCCCCGCTGGTGGGAGATATCTTGTTGAGGAAAACCTCGCTAGCCAACGGAAAGATTGGCGTTGGATCTGGCCATCCAGCGGGGAAAAGCCACCGCCACATTCCAATGGAAAATTATGAACTACACTTACCGGAATAATGAGCTTGATACGTCCTGAATCAGTTGATACGTCCGGAATCACTAACACACAATCAACCACATCGTTTCGCCTCGCTCTACCCCATTTCGTCTCGTCATGCTTACTGTGTGATGCCTCAATTTGTAAGGAGATTAACTGTTGAAAGTGATTACAACGCGGTTATTTAACGCTATTGGTATTTATTTACAAATGAAATTGATCCTACGTATCATTATCATCTCTGATTCTTCCTATCATATTGTGTTCATTAGCTGCTAAACAATTCTTGCACAACGAGATGGTCGGTAGCATAAAGTATGGACGAAAAATTGTTTTTGTATATGACACCGGAGTGATATCGAACCATGGACCACGTGTGATCTTTCCTTTAGCATCCTTATCCACTCATTTCCCTCGAACACTTCCACTCACATGAACTACATCACCATACACAAGTGTATCGAGAGACCAATCTGGTGTTTAGAGCTTGTCCTCAGCGGTGAGATCCCGCAGGCAGAGGTACTCTAGGAGGAAACGCCGATACCTCCAGTATAGTTCGGTGTGGTCTCATGTTCTAGCAGGGCAAGGAATAATTACTTATCTCTGACAATACGAGGATATAAATTGCCACTTGGAACAATAATAATTACTTGTCTCTGACATTACGAGAATATAAATTGCCACTTGGAACAAGATGCTTTGCTATTTAAAAGACGGAGATCGATTTTGATTTTTATTGAATAATGTACAAAAATTCTGTTTAATAAATTCCATTTTCATACATAAAAAAAAAACATGGGAAAAAACTTTCTGGTATTACATGAACATCGATTAATGAAAAACAAATGAAGTTTCCAAGAAAGTAAATTGCACTCTCCTGTAAAAAAAACGGTTTTTACATTCTCGCCATGCTACTACTTGCGTAGTTAAAGTATGGGTGTAAAAACACGAGAAATCATGAAAAATCACCATTTAAAAGTAATTTTTGTAAAAAAGATGAATAATTAAAATTACCACTTTCATAGAAGGAAATTAATCTTGATTGCACATGACCATCTGGTATGACGACTATGCATTTATTTTACTCGCTGACGCTGGCTCTACGAAATGTTACTGTGGTCTCCTTTTTACTTTCTCGAACTTCGTAAGAAGAGAAAGTATTGTAATCGTGCTGAGGAAATACGCGATACTTCGACAGACAAACTCTTATTGTCAGGGACTAATAACAGAACAAAATATGGATTAATCTTGTTCATAAATCTATGAAATTGCATCCTGTAATACACGTAGTTGGAATTTACATTTTGTGGGTCCCTATTACGGCAAGCGTCTGTCCCTCTGTCCGTTCGTATGTGGTCAACAGTAGCGTCTGAACCATTCAATTGTTTTTATGCAACATTGATATTTTCGAATCGATTAAAACGAGCTCACGGTCCTGTGAGTTTAAAACGGATATTTTGATATTTGGCGGTACTATGTATTAAACGTCAACATTTTCAAAATAGGTGGGTGGGTATTGTGTAGAGTGAGGTGGGGATTATACATAAGAGATGCGACATGGATGTCAATGTTTTCAAAACATCGGATAATTAAATAGGAACATCGATTTTTTTAAAATTAAATTAAATTTTTATTTTAAATTAAAAGCCGATAACTTTTCAATATGTTTTATGATCGATATTTTTGTGATGAAAAAATTTCATAATCAAAATTCTGTAAAAGTTTAAATATCAAATTATAACGGATGCTATCAGTTTATGTGTTCGACGAAACGAGTACTCTTTGAACTACCTTCATCGAACAGACTATCTCTCCCCCGAGATGACCCCAATGCTCTGGTATTTTCTACGCTTTTCCTCGTATTTCTCACACGAGGAGGCGTTTATTAACGTTATTTTCATGTAAGTCTTAATTATAAATTCGTAAACTAGGCGACTGTCAATTAAATTTCGTTGCGCACGAATTTAAAGTTAGAAGGTACTTAATCAGCTTTAAAATATCGATGGTTAAAATCATCGATAGTTATTTGGTTGTTTTATTTATTAATATCGATGTGAACATTGATGTTTGTAAACATGGATGTTTTGTTATCGATGTCGCATCCCTTATATCGCTACCGTGTGTGCTCCGTCGATTTGCTTTTGGGCTGTCCGGTGGCTGGCGAGTCCCACTGCGTGATGGCTCGTGCGCGGCCCCGCCGTCGTCGTCGCCGTCGCCGCCTCCCGAGGTCTGGGTGCGCCCTCCGACGCGGCGCCGAACAAGAGAGGTAATGAGGAGGCGATACCTCTGCGCCGACACGACGTTAACGGCTGCAGACGATTCTCTCGGCCATATACCACTGGAAGCCGTTGGCGATGGTAACTGGCGAATATATTTTTCCTTATGGTGCCTGGGCTGCTGCAGGGACATAATTTCACGTGGCTGAAATGTTTTTGGAAGGTGGTTGCAGATTACATTTTCTGAATTTTTTTCTCCGAATTTTCAAAAATTGCAGAAAGTTAGAAATTATGCCAGAAAGTATGTGATGTTGTAACATCTAGTTTTCTTGATTTTGCAGGCTCGTCTAGGAAGTTTCATTGCAAATTAGGGTTTGAACAGACACATTAACCCTCAATAAGTCAAATCACAATATATCGATTGAATTAAAAATCAGTTGTTCATTAAGGGATTTGCACGAATCTACTTATGATTAAATACGTCCTCATTAAACTGAGATTGGAAAGTCATGTCTCATTTACCACACAATGAAGAAGATATTTTAATTAGAAAAGCCATTTTAAACCCCTTTTCTCTATTCGTTCATTTCAAGGTAAAAATTTGAAACCACTTTTGAGAAATTGCCTTTTTTAAAATAAAAATTACAGGAATTTAAAGAAGAAATTACCTGAAAATTACTCTGTTTGAAAAAAATGTAAATTGCTTCATTTAAATGGTTCCTCTTGTTTCCAATAATGGCGAGGAAGTAAAAAGAATAGAGGCACGGGGTACGAGAGGGATACTTGCGGCTACACACGCCCGTATTTTATACGAGCTCCTCTCCGGTATGCAAGTGAAGTCTAAGAATAAACCCTGGTTGGCTGCTTGTTGCTCGAGCGGAACCAGCTCAAGCGGAATGTTTACTCTTTTGAAAAGTGCACCGCGGCTCCATCTCGCTAGAGAATCGATTTGCATAAAGCGACTTCCCGTAAAGTGGAAAGAGGTGGTGCTTCTGAGAATACCGAGTTGGGTAAACATAATATGAAATATTCATTGCCGGTTTTTCTTCGATTATATATCAGTGTACCAAGCCTGGTATCATCATATGAGCAAATTAAAAAGCAAAAATAACTTTGTGTCGTCAAGGATTCGAACATCAAATACCCATCTCATCAATTTGTAATTTTATGTGTGTTTACTGCATATACGCACGCAGTTTGTTATTGCATGAGTGTATCCAATGAATGAATACTAATGTGTAAATGATTTGAAGTTGTGTGGTATATCACAACTCTAAATTTTCTGAAGACTATATGACTTACGACAATGTGATACCTCATTCGGCACTATAATAACATGAGAAGAGTGCAGAAATAGGGTGTATCTTATAGGCACACTATCGCTATTATGTTATTGTTTGTGTGTGTATGTGTAACTGCAATCGGTTCTCTAGTGAATCAGTTCGTGAGCGGAAATACGAGGATTGTGTTAGAGAGAGAGAGGGGGGGAAGGGGAAGGAGGGAGAGAGAGAGAAGAGAGAGAGAGAGAGAGAGACAGACAGACAGACAGACAGAGACATTTTAGTGCAATCGTATTGTGAAATGTTATGAAAGTTTTAAACTTCAATATATCATTAGGAAATGAGTTGTATCTCCTCCAGGACATCAAAAACGACGATATGTAGTTTTCGCAAGCTTAAGCTAGAATTTGATTATCTGTTTACACAAATCAAAATAATCAATGAGTGAACAAAGGAACTGTGCCACCATAATCTACCAATTTACCAATTGGCAATTTTTATTGTGTATCTTCCTTGTACTATTTGGGGGCACAGACCCTGGGGTGGGCACCTAGGCACGAGCCTCTATACGCACCCCTGCGCCGCAGAAGTACGGCCAAAATCTGGATCCGGCCAGAACCCAGAATGCCCTCTTGGCAACCTCCCCTTGCAATGCCTGGGTTGGGTCGCCCTGCCAGCTACTAGCTATCCAGGCTGATACCGGAGTCAATATTGCCGTATGACAACGCTCCACTCACACGCACCCGAACACCAAGTCCCTCCTGATTGCCCAGAGTTTTGGGCCACTACCACGACGAAGCCGTGAGCCCAACTGGGGGCCACTCAAATTAAGGTTCGAGTGGCTTGGAGTGCCCATCCCGTCTACTCTTTGCCAGGCACTGCGTAATGACGTGAGTTTGCCAGATCCATGGACACCTGACGGGAGGTATCCATCTTCCCGGACTTTTATGGATATGTGGATTCCATAGCACCTAAGAACCTCCTTCACCTAATCCTGCTCTAAGGTCGGCGCGCCAGGGGCCCAGCCGGTGGGTTACTGCGTTGAACCGGCAACTCACTGTCCCCACCTTGAGACTAACGACGTGAGTGCCGCCTTGAAACTAAGGGTCCGGGAGGCCGTCTGCATCTCCCTCCAGAGATCATGTCCAACTACGCAGACACACACACACACACACACGCATCCCGCGACGAAACAGGCGATTTGAATTTAGCTCAGAGCTGTCATTTAGTCTTGAGGATCGTTTACATGCAGCAAATCTACTAACATGGGACACCCAATAAAACATACAAGATGATAGGAACTTTAATGATAATTAATGAACACATTAAAAAAAATTATTGACTCTCAGATGATTTGAGGGGCCGCTTCTTAATGTGTATCAATATTCTTCTTGAGGAGTATGAATTCTCTAAACTGTCATTTTAAAAAAGGGGGAAACAAGGAATGGGATATATTTAGGGAAATAAAATGTTTTATTGCTTAAGGCCAAGGGGTCCCTTTTGAACTTTTCAGAGTGAGCCATGACCCGTAATGTAAAGAGCGACTTCTCGTATAAATATGAACTGTTAAACTTTCACCGCGTCCTTTTTTATACCACGAAGTTCAGCATTACTCATGTTTTCGTCGCGAATTCTCTTTGAACCACGCAAGCAGTATACTTGCTCCACATGTGTTCCTCACATTGCCGTTGTGCAGCCTTGGCGTACACAATGCCGTGTAGGGAAACATTGTTTTGGATAAGCATCGGGAGCGGCGTGGCGTCATGTGTGATTGGATCACGTGCTGAGATCGGAGCGTTCCGAGAATCAACGCCCACAACCTGCTCGGGGCGGGGCGGGGCGGGGCGAGACGAAGCGGGGCGGGGAGCGTGGGCGGCGCAGAGCACGCCCCCTCGCCCCCCTCCACTTGAAGTCCCACGCTGTTGCTAGGGCCCCTGTAACCAAGGAGCAGGCGAGGCGCGACGTCAAAATGCAAATAAATGGACGTATTTAGTGTAATTATGTGTTGTACGGGTAAAAGGTATTGATATGATATCATTGTGAAGGTGGAGTTTTGTTGGTTTGGAAGTTATAAATGACGATATCTAGTTACATCACGTATAATATAATTAAAATGTAATGAATTTAACGTTACGTTGAAGTCGAGTCGAGTCGGTCCCTGGTTCAGTTATTGACCGGAGCAAAACGGAAGCTGTAACGTTCTAATATAATCCGTCTCAGTTTATATAGATGTGTGACGGCAGAAACAGCTCAGGCAAGCCAAGTAAGTTGAGAACGTTGATTAGAATACGTTTTGCTGACCACTCTATTACCACCAGTCGTGATAATGAATGAATAAAAACAGGGCCCAGGCCAAACACCGCTAGCTGCCAAAAGTCTGAATAATCCGCCCCTATATATTCCAAATACTACATACAATGTAATGTTATTGAAATATTCTCTGCTTCAAACTGATTACACAAAATTGTATTTCCCATATTTATTTCTACTTGGAACTCAAGTTTATGACGTATCTCACTTAACTGAATTCCATCGAATTTGGGTCTGCTTGGTGATACGTTGAAGGGCTTTGAAAAAGTTAAAGACGTTTCACGTCGTTGGTTACAAACATCTTTTAGGACGTTGGTGTAGACTCTTGAACTTGCATTTCTTTTTCTAAATAATTAATGTGCTTCTTATTGTTCTCAATACAATTTTCCGTGTTCTTAAATACAATCTCGCACATTAATTTGTAAATTGACGATTAAGGATGAGAATTATAATCTAAGCAGTATGTTTTTATTGCTTTTGACTTTTTCTTCAGTCACGTAGAGTTTGAGTTTTAGTATGTCCAACTACTTCCCTCTCGTTTGAAGATACGTTCGTATTTACATCCACCATCTTCACAACGTCGGTTGATCACTTTTTCACTTTCCAGACCCTCCCGTAGTTATCGTTAGATTATTCTGTCTCATACTTTGTTATCTTATTTTCGTTGCTACTATGTTAATTCGTTTACGCTCTTTCGTAACGTCTCGTTTATGCATCGTAACATTTTAATCTGTTCCTTCTCTAGGATTTTTCGTACTCCTTCTCCCTCCTCGCTGCTGGTGGGAGACACCAGATTGATCAGAAACCACGCTTGCTGGTGGGAGACACCAGATTGATCAGAAACCACGCTTGCTGGTGGGAGACACCAGATTGATCAGAAACCACGCTTGCTGGTGGGAGACACCAGATTGATCAGAAACCACGCTTGCTGGTGGGAGACACCAGATTGATCAGAAACCACGCTTGCTGGTGGGAGACACCAGATTGATCAGAAACCACGCTTGCTGGTGGGAGACACCAGATTGATCAGAAACCACGCTTGCTGGTGGGAGACACCAGATTGATCAGAAACCACGCTTGCTGGCGGGAGACACCAGATTGATCAGAAACCACGCTTGCTGGTGGGAGACACCAGATTGATCAGAAACCACGCTTGCTGGTGGGAGACACCAGATTGATCAGAAACCACGCTTGCTGGCGGGAGACACCAGATTGATCAGAAACCACGCTTGCTGGTGGGAGACACCATATTGATCAGAAACCACGCTTGCTGGTGGGAGACACCAGATTGATCAGAAACCACGCTTGCTGGCGGGAGACACCAGATTGATCAGAAACCACGCTTGCTGGCGGGAGACACCAGATTGATCAGAAACCACGCTTGCTGGCGGGAGACACCAGATTGATCAGAAACCACGCTTGCTGGCGGGAGACACCAGATTGATCAGAAACCACGCTTGCTGGCGGGAGACACCAGATTGATCAGAAACCACGCTTGCTGGTGGGAGACACCAGATTGATCAGAAACCACGCTTGCTGGTGGGAGACACCAGATTGATCAGAAACCACGCTTGCTGGCGGGAGACACCAGATTGATCAGAAACCACGCTTGCTGGTGGGAGACACCAGATTGATCAGAAACCACGCTTGCTGGTGGGAGACACCAGATTGATCAGAAACCACGCTTGCTGGTGGGAGACACCAGATTGATCAGAAACCACGCTTGCTGGCGGGAGACACCAGATTGATCAGAAACCACGCTTGCTGGTGGGAGACACCAGATTGATCAGAAACCACGCTTGCTGGTGGGAGACACCAGATTGATCAGAAACCACGCTTGCTGGCGGGAGACACCAGATTGATCAGAAACCACGCTTGCTGGTGGGAGACACCAGATTGATCAGAAACCACGCTTGCTGGCGGGAGACACCAGATTGATCAGAAACCACGCTTGCTGGTGGGAGACACCAGATTGATCAGAAACCACGCTTGCTGGTGGGAGACACCAGATTGATCAGAAACCACGCTTGCTGGTGGGAGACACCAGATTGATCAGAAACCACGCTTGCTGGTGGGAGACACCAGATTGATCAGAAACCACGCTTGCTGGCGGGAGACACCAGATTGATCAGAAACCACGCTTGCTGGTGGGAGACACCAGATTGATCAGAAACCACGCTTGCTGGCGGGAGACACCAGATTGATCAGAAACCACGCTTGCTGGTGGGAGACACCAGATTGATCAGAAACCACGCTTGCTGGTGGGAGACACCAGATTGATCAGAAACCACGCTTGCTGGTGGGAGACACCAGATTGATCAGAAACCACGCTTGCTGGTGGGAGACACCAGATTGATCAGAAACCACGCTTGCTGGCGGGAGACACCAGATTGATCAGAAACCACGCTTGCTGGCGGGAGACACCAGATTGATCAGAAACCACGCTTGCTGGTGGGAGACACCAGATTGATCAGAAACCACGCTTGCTGGTGGGAGACACCAGATTGATCAGAAACCACGCTAGTCGCAGGGTAGGTCGGCGCCGGATCTCGACATCACCGCACCTCCCGCGATTAGAAACAAGCACTGCACTTACGGGACTATTGTCATTATCCGTTGACGCTCCCGGAATCACTAATCAATCATTTACTTCTATCTCTCGGCTTCAAGGGGGTTCAAACCCGATCGAAGCTGTGGATCAAAGGCGAAAAAATCCTTCGTACGCCTTCCTTCGGAGGGGAAGTAAAGCCGGCTGTCCCATGTTAGTAGATTTACTTGCATGTAAAAGATCCTCAAGTCTAAATGACGCCTCTGAGCTACATTCAAATCGCCTGTTTCTCGCCCAAGAAATACCTCCTTTCTCTGCTAGTTGATGAAAGGAGCGTAGCGAAATTTGCGTGGTCGGACGGAAGAGCGGGCCTGATGGCCCGAGTCTCGCCACGTAAAATAAGGCAAATTCAATTCAATTCAATTCAATCTCTCCGCCTGACTTTCCCACATGGATCCTCGCCATTTCCCTACTCATTTGCCTTCTCTCTTCCCCTTTTTCACGTAAAGTGCAACTCACACTGTCACCTGTACACGTAAGCTTCCGCGGCTCGAATTCATGACTACTTGGCTGTCGACGCGGCGTCACCCGGACAGAGAAGAAGTCTCACTGTCACCCTTGCGTTCCCTTATTCCGACATGCTTGCTCACCCTTTCCACCCCACTTCCATTCCTGTTTCTTTTTTCTCTCGTCCCGCTCTTCCACTTCCCCGTGTTCCGACTGCGCTCGTGTCCGCGTCGTATTGTAATGCGCTTGGCCGGGCTCCAGCCGCGGCGGCGGTGGCGGCGGCGGCGGCGGCGGTGGCGGTGGCGCAGGGCGGGGCCCCACATTGTTCGAGACGCACACTTCATCATCCCCCCCCTCCCCCTCTCCCCCCCTCCCCCCGCACCGCGCCTGCCCTTGTTTGCGCGGGTCGTGTCCGCTCGCCGGCATCGTTTTGCTCCCCCGACGCCGCGCGCGGTGCGGTGCGGCGCGGCGCCCGCGCTCGGTAAATTTATAATTTCGTAATGAGCTTTGACAAGAAGTATGTCCGGGGCGGGCCGTAATTGAAAAACTCTCCACGCACTCCCCTGTTATTATTGTTCGATGACGGAGTTCTCCGATGTCATTGATATGGTTCGCTTTTTGTTTTTGTTTTTTCCGTTGGAGGTTAATAATGCGCGGAGAAACCTTTCGAGATCGTCTCAACGTGCTGGAGCGCCCATAATGGTTTGATGTTGACGCCCACGGAGGAGATTTGCATGAGGGGCGGGTAACTGGTTGGCTTCTTGGAAAACCATACCATGAGAAGAAACCTGTGTTTAGGATTTTATCTTTATTGATACCGTGTAAGATAACCTTTTTTGGAACTGTGGAATTTTGTGAACCCTCTAATGGAATGGAATGAAATATTTATGTTGTTGCTTCTTATGATGAAAACAATTTCTTTATATTCAATCATGTATCATCTGGATTTCTGAGAAGTACTTTAGTTCTATATATTTTTTAGGAATAACATTTAATTTTTAAGACCACAAAATTGTCTAGCAATACTACTTAAATATTATTATCCTTATCGTCGTATTAAACTTTTGAACAAGCACTAAATGTAAGCATTTCACAAGCGAATAATTAAAAACGTATATCGAAACCGTATTTTATTTAACAATAGAATTTTGATTTATTCATTCTTATTAATATTTCAAATCAATATTTCAAAATGACGCACTTAAAGAAATACTTTTAGAAACATTTTTTATCTGATTTTGAATGAAATAATTAAATTGAATACGAATAAAATACTGTAAATTTGCTCGTATAGTAACTTCGATGTCACGAGTTCATGTAACAATTTGAAATAATGTCAGCCTTTAACTCCCCTTTCTTTTCTCGTTTCATCACATGTCATCACTGCAATTAGAATACACTTCAAATAGAAATGTTTATGTTGAAATCGAGAAATATTTCAAAATGTCGCAATTCAACTATAAGAAAAAAATCTGATTTAGAATAAAATAAACTAATTGAATCCGAAAATCGTAACTTTACTGGTAAAATAATCTTCATTCTATTTATGTCACACAAGTTCATGTAACAATTTGAAACACCAGACTTCAAACATTTTCAATCTCCTCTTTCTCTTCTCGTTTCCAGCCGCAAGTGATCGATTGCCTCACCCACACAAATTCTCTCTCTCTCTCTTGTTGCAGGTGAGCAAGCAGGCGCGCCAGCGACGAAGGAGCCGGCGAGGGCAGAGCGGCCACCGTGAGTGAACGACACTGTTCCACCACGCCCCTCCCTTCACAAGGGAGGGGAGGGGAGGGGAGGGGGTGCTTTGCAGAACGAGCTCTTGGGAGCCCGCGTTCCGAAACGAACCGCTCTTTCCCCAGATATCGCCAATATTTGAACAGTTCTCCAAAGCGCATTCTCCAAAGCTGTGCCGATCGCGGGTAAACAAGGCGGAATCGTGTGAGTTCCGCCGAAAGAAGCGACGCGGCGTGGCGGAGCGGATCCCACAAATGCCTCCGCGCTCACGCTCCCTCTCTTCGATTTGTCATCGCGTTGTATCGTCCGTGACGCGGCCGCAAGGCGGCGGCATTTCGAGATCGGGGAATACCTCTCCGTTTCTCAGCTGACAAAGTGATTCTTCTGCAATAAAACGGTTGGAATTCTTCAATAGTTCACTTTTTTTCGGTCCATTGGCTACAAACACTTTTTTTCTGTCCATGGGCTACAAAAATTCCATAAATGTCTGTGTTCGGTCTGAAGAAGTATTAACTTTTGACATTATTTCTATAACATTCTTAACCGTAAACTCCATTTTCAAGTTTTATATTTTACGTCTACTTCACTGTTTCGTCATTCGTTCTATATGTAATAATTTTGAAGAAAATAGTTGGGAAAGGCTTGTTGCTGATTTCAGTCAAACTTTTGCTTTATCCTTTTGGATTGAGATTGAGATATTAGTGAAAGTGTCGCCAATTTCATGATTTTGTTAAAAAACAAGACTGGTTTTAAAATTCTATTATTATTACAATGGACTAAATAATACAGTTTGCAAAGTAAATGTCTTATAAGCGTTTCTATTACATATTATATATTCTAATATACATTAAAAAAAAGTTGTACCAGTTTTTGGATTTCTGCCCTACCATCATTTTTATAAATGAACTCCGTTACTACTACATATTTTTGGTGTATGTTCAGGAACTTAAACAAAAAAATTAACATTTTTCTTCGAATTATATTTAAATTAATTTAAGACAGCAACACAGTGCTAATCCTCAATTCGCTTATCCAAAATATAAAATTGATGGCTCCAAATAATCAAACCTTATGTTTCAAACTCTGTGTTATGTGGTGTATTAAAAGCAGCAAGAAGTGTAAACAGCAACAGAATTTTCAAAAAAAAAAAAAAAAAAAGTTTTTCTTCTTACTTAAAAACTACAGATATGTCAAAAGACTGCAGATACAAAAGTACTACACGGTTAGTACGATGTACCCTGACCTTATCAATTATAGTATTATCACATTTTTCCAATGCCTACATTGGCAACACAAATATCTTGTAATACCTTCAACATATTGGTGGGGGGGGGGAATACAGTTTTCGAATTTCTGCCTTTCCTGCTTTTTGTTGTTATTCTTCTTCATCCTTTAGTTGGTTTGGGAACATAGGGCCTCCGCATTTTGGCCGTTTTGTTCAATGAACGTAATATTCTTAATTCGTAAATATTTTTGGTGTAAGAGTTCAGAAAGTTAATAAAAATATTATCATTTTTCTTCAAACTAAATTTAAATTAATGTAAGAGTTCGGGGCTACTTGGTGCTAATCCTAATTTCAAATTTCCAAAATAGAGATCTTAGTCTTAGATTGTCTCCAAAAAATCAAATCTTATGTTTCAAACGCTGTACAAGTATGAGTATTGAAGAATCAAGATGTATGTACAGCATCGGAGACATATCTCAATTTACAAAATCTTTCTTTTTCTTCCGGCTGACAGAATCTACAAAAATGTGGATTAGTACTATGTTGCCTTGACTTGTTCAGTTATAGCATTACAATTTGTTGAGTTGTTCTACATACCGCGTGTTCAAATATAATATTTGTAGGAGGAAACCGCAAAATCCACCACCTTTTCAAACAGTTTACTACAACGTTTGGAGCGCAATGGGACTGAAAAGATGCATTTTTTCGCTCTCTTACGGGATGATGGATGGACGAGCGATTTCGCATCACCGTGCTTCCCGGGCAGTCGGCGCATCTGAGGGTGGTGGGTGGAGAGGGGGGGGTCCTCCGGAAGCGCATGCGGCGCAGATCCGCCGTGCGCATGCGCACACGCGCAAAAACCCCGCCCCTGCGGCCAGCGCGCCTCGGCTGTCGCGCGCTGACGGATGGGCGCATTGTGCGGTGCAGGGCGGGCGCCGCGAAATCGCGTCCACCCCGCGTCCGGCCCGCGCGCGCCCTTTGTCGGATGGTCGGTCCCCACGCGTGCGCCTGCGTAATAACGCGCTTCTGCGGTGGTGGTGTGTTTGGAGCGCGCGGCGATGGTGTAACGGTTAGCGTATCGGACTGTTATACCGAAGTTGGCGGGTGCAAACCCGATCGAAACCGTGGATTTTTAAGGGCGAAAAAATCCTTCGTATTCCTTCCTTCGGAGGGGAAGCAAAGCCGGCTGTCCCATGTTAGTAGATTTACTTGCATGTAAAAGGTCCTCAAGCCTAAATGATGCCTCTGAGCCAAATTCAAATCGCCTGTTTCTCGTCCAAGAAATACCTCCTTTTCTGCTAGCTGGTGAAAGGAGCGTAGCGAAATTTGCGTGGTCAGACAGAAGAGCAGGCCTCATGGCCTGAGTCTCGTCACGTAAAATAAGGCATCAATTCAATTCAATTTTTCTTTGCTTCTCGGGTGGACAAGAAACCTTTGTGAAGCGGTCGAGAATTGTCTCGGTGCTGGATGTTTGCGCGTGGACCGATGGAAATACCGAGACGTACTTGGTCGACCTGAAACATGATGTGGTGTAATGATACGAAATCGGAAAGTTTAATTTTGTGAGTCCGGGAACCATTGTCAAAATGATTAATGGTCTGGTCTGTTTCATGTTTTGCGCATTGTAAGGGTAATAGCGTCAGAGAAAAGTGAAAAATATACGTTCAGTTAATAGGAAATCGTTGAAGTCAAATTGTATGGAATACGTGCTTTTTGAACAGTGCTCTTCTGTGAAGACCGTGTAGAACTGTGTCGATCATGCAGTACTCTATGTTTATCCAAAATTTAATTATAAGCAAGAATTCAACAAAATTCGCAAACTTACACGAGATGGTATTTGAATTAAGTTCAAAATCGAATGCAATTTAAACTCAACGCCATTCCCTAAGTACAGGAACGTAGGGTGAACGGTTTTTGGGAGGTAGGCTCCATACCATAAATATAACAACTTAATTCTTCTGAATTTTCGAAGTTGGCTCATTTCACCATAATACATAAAAAATGTCGATCTGTGTATGAGCTTATCAGAGGGTGACTGAGAGTTCTCTCTCTACTTGCGCAAGAAATTGTAGCGAAGATAACGTGATATCTGACTGTTGATATATTCAGGGCAGTTCCACTGCCCGTTGGGCAAGCATTTAATTCCGTCATGTTGCGCAAACATTTCACTGCTCGCGAAAAAAGTTTAGTAATAATTGAACCAACGTGTGGACAGTCGGTTTTGAAATATTTCTTTCGAATTCCTATGTTCCTTTCACTCACAAACGTCCTAGATTTAAATTTAATACTCGATAAACTGCACTGTTGACGACACACGGTTTATTTTTGTCGTACCTTTCGTTTGTACACGAGTGACATCCCACAACATGGTAAAGTGATTGTGAACACATTAGTTAATGGACAGTGGTGCACCGTGAGGAGGGGGGTGCTACTGGGGTTTCAACCTCCAAGGAAGGCAGTGAAACATACTATTAAAAATTGCTTTTATTCATTTTCTGTACTAACGAAAGTCATTCACTGTGACAATTATTTACACTATTATTATAAACTACACATTAACGAAAATAATTTTATATTCATCATACATTAAAAGTTCAATGTAAAAGACACAAAGTCGGTTGGGCAACTGTACATCTCAGAGTAAAATTTTGGGTGAGCCTCCGCTACTCCTCCCATCTATGATGGCTATGCATTCGGACGTAAAAGAAGCCACAAAATGATTTCAAGTCGCATGTGATCATATTCACTGTGAGAATCAAACTGTATGTGTCAAAATCTGTTCACATTAACTTTACTAACAAAAGAATCAAATGCACTCCTCCTCTCACGATGAATGCTGTTTAAATACTGTTTGCAAATACTGCCAAATACTTAGGTATGCCATTAGTTGTTAAACTGTGGTAGAAAGTACACCTCAACAAGAAAAATAACGAACTAAATCTCGAATATAAACAATTGTATTTGTTCCTGGGTCGAACTTTTATCTGTCCTTACATAACAAAATATTACTTTACAAATCAAACTGTATGTGTCAAAATCTGTTCACATTAACTTTACTAACAAAAGAATCAAATGCACTCCTCCTCTCACGATGAATGCTGTTTAAATACTGTTTGCAAATACTGCCAAATACTTAGGTATGCCATTAGTTGTTAAACTGTGGTAGAAAGTACACCTCAACAAGAAAAATAACGAACTAAATCTCGAATATAAACAATTGTATTTGTTCCTGGGTCGAACTTTTATCTGTCCTTACATAACAAAATATTACTTTACAATCAAGTCTCAAAACCCGGTGGGCCCTGCGAAGTACGGTTGTGGGGTTTATACCAAAGAAAACAACATAAAATACATCCAGACGTTTCAAAATAAAGTCCCGCCAAGCAGGGTAAATGCGCTGTGGTACATTAGACACAGTTACCTACAAACCTGATCTTGGGATCTATTTTGTCTCAAGTGAAATCTGAAGATGCACTGCCAAACATTAAACACGTCTGCACATGCGTGTCAATATAGCAACCAATCAACGTATGGATAACGAAAACAAATGAAGGATGTTAAAAAGAACCAAGCCACTTCAACTAGTATGACTGTGTAAAAGGTGCCTCACAACATTTTACGTAATTGAAATATATCGGACACTAGTGAGTGTACATAGTTGTATAAATAAATATTTAAATATACTTTTTGTGTAAATTGATGATTTGACATTCGCGACCAGTTTCAATGTATGACGTCTAAAAAAAGCTCTTTCGGTGTCTTGCGTTTCCGGGAACCCGGATTGATGTGTGTGTCTGTGTGTGCGTACGCGCGTGTGTGCATGGGTGCATATTCTCTTTACATATTCCAATAAGTGGGAACGTCAAAATCGATATATCTACTAAGGGGCGGGACCTGGCACAGGGCACCTGGCACTCGTAGCGCAATGGAAAATTATCTACCAAGAAGTAATAGTGATTTATGAAAATTAATGACTATTTAAGTTTGCTCCGTACGACTAGCAAGAAATCCCAGAACGCCAGAAGCCATATGGAATTCCCTCTGTGCTAGAAAAGTAGTGGAAAAATCGAATATATTTTATAAGGCTTCTTTTTAAAAATAGTGACGTGTTTTAGTAATTGTACAAAAATAGACGTGTCCAGCTGCCATTTCAGCAGTTGAAATGAAATATAGTCGCACGTGATTGATGAAATATTAAAAGTTCTTAATTGGCAATTTATTATTATTATTATTATTATTATTATTATTTTTATTATTATACCTAACCGTTACAGATAATACGAGAAAATAAGTGAAATATTGTTATACCGCTTGTTGTTAATGGCTGCAAGCTATTTTATTGTAGAATCAACAGTAAAAACTAAAATTCTCACAAGCGAGACTTACTGTTATTGACTGAAAGCCGAACCCCTCTAAAAATTGTTATTTCCAGGGCCACGCCCTTCGCAAGAGAACCGTGAGGGGGTGGGGTGAGGGGAAGCAACTGGTGACGTGTGCCTTATGCTGTCGGCGTGGGGGAGCTGCTCACCCCTGTTGAACCTCTGAGGTCACAGGGCTAGGGGAGGGTACCTCATGCGGGCGCCCCACTTCGCTTGAATGCCCCACATTTAAACTGACAAAGCCAAGAGGGGGAAGTCCTCACTTGCCTGTCCCGCGGGTGGAAAGCAAGTCCGATCGGGGGGCTTTTGTAATGATTGTGCTTTGTTGAACAAGAATGGGTTCAAGGTCGTGTGAGAATATCTTCTTCGATTGGTGCACTACATTGTTGGACCTGTTGCTAATATTTGGACGCGAAAATACATTTCTGTAATGCTCTAATTCTGTGGCAACTCGCTGGATTTTCGGGACTAATTACTAGATTTTTCGTAAGAATGCTGTTCAGTTCATTGCTATCTAACATTGAAACATGTATAAGTAATTCTTCTTCTTTTCAAATATTTGAAAATGTGACCTTTGCTCAGTGAAATGGTTGAACTCTGGTAATGCCAATATGGAGAAGTGGATTACTTCTCCACATCTTCCGAGTTCGGCATTATTATATGAGCAAAGTGTGCGGTATCTGGAAGATGCGCTAGTAATAAACGTACAACAATTTCATATCTGTCGTTCATGTGCAAGCTTAATCTATGTGAATCTGTGTACAGTCGCCTTGTCTCAACCAGTGACTGAGTCTGAGATCTATAAACGTGATCGAAAAACTGATTCCCAGCACAAGATATAATGGTTAGAGCACCGAGTTACCTCGAGAATAAATGTAAATATGCAGGAACGATAACTTCCAAATGTTTTTGGACAAGAAATCTGCCTATGATCGATAGTTCTCCTTCGCGTTCCTCGACTTCCAGATTCCCACTTCCCAGTGCGGTGAACCGTTATACCAGCCTAGCTACGCCCGTGGATAGTTATTTTATATCGTTCATGTGGATCTAGGCTCCTATGTTTCGCTAATCATAGTGTCAAGTAATCAGTTTGAAATGTGAAAAAAGTTCGAAATGATTTTTAAATATTGTGGTGAGAAAAAAAATAGAAGTAATGTTACAATTCTTATTAGCCCCCATACAGAATGTTTTCAAAATGTTTAATGAAAATTAGTATTAATATTTCTTTAAATAAGATTGGATTTTTCCTGATGGAATTGTAGGAGATTTATAATACTGCAGAATTTACACGTACAATGTAGTTGAAATTCTTCGATTGATACATATTTCCTTGGTACTTATGAACTCGTGTATTTCACTTTCAACTTAAACACAAATTCGCTAAAGTTTGGAAAATTATGAGAATTAGATAGAATTCGATGGCAGCGAATTATTTTGATTAGAATGAGAGAAATGTATCCAACGTTGTTAAGCACGTTGTTGTTTGTTCTTGCGACTATATGGGAAGCCCCAACATCTGTGGAAAACATTCTCCTAAATTGATGGGTGTTTCATCTCAGCAACCAGGAAAATATAAACCAGAGATAAAAAAGCATAAAAGTACAATACGTACGTTATAAGAAAGTCGATATACTTTGGTATCATTAGGTATGCGACCATGGAATGTCCCCAGAGCCGGCGATCGGTGAATATAAACCGGTTGTGTCTCCAGTACCATAAAGCATGCGTCGTTATTAACGAAAGTTACGATCGCGTTAAGGGACAAATGCGATATCGTTGCATGTAACTTTTGCAAAACATGCTGTGAAATGGCAAGGCCTAAGATAAATTTTGACGTGCCATTGCAGTAACTTACACAGCTTAAAGCCAAGTGGCAAAGCCAGTAGCTATAAGTACTGGAATCGACAAGAAATGCCTCTTGCGCTGTTGAACGCATACGTGTTGTGAAGCACGCACCATCTTCAATTGAGGTCTTTCTAGGGAATCTAGAAAGACAATATATTTGCATTCTCGTTTCTAAGGAAATTACTTGCGATAGTGTACTGAGTAAGGAACGAAATTCACTTAAATCCGAAAAAAGTAGTAATTACTTACAAAGTAATTATTTAGAAAACAGTGCAGTATTTTTTAATCAAAATGTCATAAGCAACTGCCCAATTCTTCTTGCGAGTAGGTGATAGTTTTCTCTCGAAAATTTTGCCTTTGTTCATAGTCTGTGGTTCTACTCGTTTCAATCATTATTCACATTAAAAGGAACATGTGATGTTAACATTAGACCACGCAAAATGCTCAAACTAAATACTATTAAAGCGCTTTATATTGATGAGTGAGACACTGTAAGCGAATGTGAATCTTCATTTATTTGTAATAAAATATGTTATATTTCTATGAATCAATTAATATTATTTTTGTTATGACTAGAATAATCGATGCGATGTTAGTATCTTAAGTGTTAAACTTTAAAGTTGCAAAAACGCTAGAAGATTTATTCGTGTTATCTGTCAGATTTACCCAGAAAAAATTACTAACGAAATTTTCATTTCTCCAAAGAAAATCATGTTGCAAAAAGACAGAATTCTAAAAAAAACGGAATGCCTCACAATACCCGTTGACTGTGTGAATGTGTTGAATGCTGTGATCAACCAAGTAGTTGTGGAGTGTCACATTAGTACTCGTCTGATAGGTACGTGTTAATGATATTCAAAGTATATGTACAATGCTTAATATTTCAATAACTTAAATCGGGAAATAGATAAAGAGTGTCCATTTGAATGTCATGAGAATATTAATTTTTAGTAAAAAAATCTGCAAAATACTTACAACGTTTGCAATTCTAAAACAAACTTCGATTGATTGATTGATTGATTAGTGATGCCGGGCACTTCAACGGTTAAGGCCATCAGTCGTAAGTGTAATGCATATTTGTGTCGGGGAGATTCAGCCCCGACCTACCTGTCGGCTTGCGGGATTTTACCACAACCAGGTATCTCCCATCCCTGGGCACCGCAACGGCCGGGACAAGATCTGAGCTCCTGACCGGTCTCACGGCATGTGTGGAAATGCAGTGCATGTATAAATGTGTGTAAGTAAGAAGTGAGGATAGGAGTAGAAAGAGGCAAAAAAGATGGCGCGCTGTCCGTGGTCTATTGTTACGGTAATCCCTCGGTATTTGCCTGATATTGATCGAAAAAAACAACAACACGCAATACTATCGATCAGAGCAGCCGGCCGCTAGAATTCTCCTCCAGGCCGCTGAGCGGCTGAAAAACAGCTATATCTATTTACAAACTATATAGTGTTTAAAATCCTGCCCCCGTTGGTACTCGAAGCTCAGAACCACCCGGCCTGAGATATCAATTGATGCCCTGAACCACCGAAGCCCATATAAACCACTGCGATATTTAAGGAGTTCCACTGTAAATATTAGTTTCAATGAAAACAACTCTTGATTTGTGATGTAGGATTTGTAGCCTTTCCAGCCGCACACCGAGCCACTAGCAATGAGCATTACCTCCCCCCCACTCGTACCCGCCCCCGTCCGCCCGGTGCACGTGCCACCAGCAGCTGGGTCCGGCGCCGGGCAGTGGGGCAACTCGCCGCACGTTGAGCAGGGCGCGGGCGACAAAAGGCCCTGGGCGCGCGCGTCACCGCTGAGTCAGCGCGGCGTCGCGTCGCCCAGGTTCCCAGGGTCCGCCGCTGCGCGCTCGCGGGGGTTCCCCGGACGCACGCGCGCCGCCGCCGCCGTCCGGTCACGTGCCGCCGCGTGGCGCGCGCAGGGCGGGCGCAGGGTCGTTCGCCGGGCGTGTGCGAGGAGCGGGTGCAGGGCCGGCTCGCGCGTGTGCGAAGTCGCGGCGTTGCCGCGTCCAGTGGACGGGTGCGTTTCCGTTCTAAAACGCTGAAATGATCAACTTCAAACTACATATTTAAAAAAATCTGAATTTAGTTCAAAAAAAGTTGTGACTAAATTTTAAACAAAATAAAAATGTACTTGCAGTTTTACTCAATTTTAATGAAGAAACATTGGTGTAACCTGAAAGGTTGGGATTTGCCGATACTAATCGAACCAATGATCATTCTAAAATATACGTCCCCTAAATACTATCCCCTCCTTTGCAACATTTCATAGCATAGCCCCCCCCCTCTCGTGCAACCATTTCAGTATATACCATTTCAAACCCTCCCCACCCCCACTCTTTGCGAGTTACACCAATATTACTTCATGAAAAATTGTGTAAAATTTCATGTACATTATTTTTTTTTAAATTTATTCACAATGATTTGGACAAAATGAAGATCTCTTCTGTATGTTCTTTGAAGTTAATAGTATAATAATTACTGAAATGTTTGAGAGCGTTCGTTTTCCATCAGCCCTCTCCCACTAGATGCAAATTGAATTTTTTGGACGGGTGTGATTTGGACGGATCTCTTAATGGAATTTTTGAACAGAAGATGAGAGTTTCGAATCTGTATGGAAGTGAATGTCAGACGAGAGCTAACGGAAGAAAATGGTAAAGTTGGTATAGAAACTATTAGATGTGAGTGACGCGATTGAAAAATACTCGCCCACTACAACTATTAGTATAACTGAATTTTAAAGTGCAAAAACTAAATCATACTGCATTTTTCCCCCTCAGGACAAAAAAGATGATTTGAAGCGAATACCTTTGTGCTGGAAAAACAGGGACTAGATAATTTCGGCAACTATTTACGTATGTTATGGTTGTACGAAAATGGGCGTTTAATGAGAGCTGTTACATCAGTAAAAAGAATTTACAAGTAGATTTTAAGTGCGGAATTAACTAATCGTGAATCAGCAAATTAAATTTAAAAGACGATTTAAATTATTTATTTCTAATTTTTTAGTTTTCCGACGAAGAGATATCATCAAAAGATTTTTATCAAATGATTCTCAAACGAAATGTTTCCATGTTTTCTCTATAAAATTCTCTCGAAACTTTGACCTCGTTTTGGTCTTAATATTACTCGTAACTTCTTGGACAGTTATCACCGATGTTATTTCTGTGGAGATGGTTGTGGGCTAATCATTTGTGCTAAATGTGCAGTTAGTGAGTATGCCTAGAGTTATATCTGTTCAGTTCTTGAAGTCATATACATTTGTCAATTTAATTACTTCTGAATCTTTTCTAACATTAGAATTTGTCTTGATTGAAAACATCTGGAAAAGTTCATTCAGTTTCAATATTTTCTAAAATATTAATAAAAACAAACTTACGAAATTAATAAAATTTGTATATGTGTTCCGTACGGAAAATCGTCGAAAGGACATTTCACACTAATGGTGAAATTGTCTCATTTCACGTAAAATTTCGAAAGAATGTGAAGCTCATGTGAGTTCAGGGGTCCGGTTGAGGTGTACTTGATATGAACCAACAAGTTTTCAATAAAACCTTCAATTGAATAGAAAGCGTTTCTTTTTCAAGCATCAAGGAAATATGTTGTACGTATTTTCTACTTCTCAAAGCCAATACCATTGAAAACACATGGGGCGTGTGGCAACACTGTGCTGTATGGCGTACGGCGTCCATTAACGCTGTTTGCCTGCGGGCAGCCCGCCTGGAAATATTAAAAGCCTGGCTCCTCGCTTTTCCCCCCGAGTGCTTTCGTCAACAACGTTCGAACGCGCCACCCCTTCGCCCTGAGCCTCATTGAATGGGGCGCTGGGAGTACTACGCGCTTGAAAATTGTTCGACGCGTGATGAACGCGTTGTGGCAAGTGAAGTTCCTCCTTGCACGCAAAACAGAGCTTTGGATTCGGTTGGATTAATTATTAATGAATTCGTATGATACGTTTGATTTGTATCCCCCCACTACAACAGAAAATATATTTTTAATTAATTCTGTTGTAGGGGTCGAATGCTACATATTTGAATATACTAAATGGATCGATTTTATCAAAGAAAGCACAAAACGTTCTATATTTTTCAGCTTTTATTTCTACCTTCGCCACCCGGTTTCTTGGAATCTGAAAAGGATTCGTGTATCAGAATACAATAGCACATTGGGTAACGTACAACTCTCAATTATTCTAATAATGCAGTTCCCACAAAAAAACAAAAAAAAAAAAAAAAAAACAAAAAAAAACATCTTCGTTCCACAGAAAACTATTTAGTTCTTACTTTTTTGGCCTATTTCATCTTGGCTTTAAAACGAATTTTACTGCGTTTTACCAAGTTTCTCACATGTGTTAGTTAATTACGTGCTTACAAGAAAAATATAATAGTCATGATTTCGACAATTCAGACACATTTTCTCCTCTTGAGAAGATAATTAAAAACTTTCTAGTGACTAAAAGAAAGCATTGTTGCACCGGGAGAATTTACGTACTAAACCTAAAAATAAACTCTCTTCTCTGGAAATTCGTATTTCGGACGTTCTGTCTGTATCCTCGTCTCTTCGGACACAGTCGATTGGTATTCGCCCGCAAACAAAACAGCAGAACTAAATGTGCCAAACATTTACTAATGTCTCGACAAGAAAACTCTTGGTGGAAAACCCCACATTGATGTACTTGTCAAGATTTCCAGCAATAGAACAAAGGCACTGGAACGAAATAATGATGTTTAAGTAGCTGCGCAGCCATGTAACAACAGAACACCCCCCCCCCCCCCCGAAGAACTCTTCGATTACACGATTCGCCCGCCCCAGCACAAACAGTGGTTGAACTCCGTTTTGAATCAACTGCGCTCGGTCATGAAATCTAACGAGCAGTCGCGCTGTTCGCGTTTCGCCGCTCGGCCGCCGAAGAAAAGAGAAGCGCCGCCTCGCCGGCCCGCCATTTAACTTCATAGAAAACGGCTGAGCTGCTGTCGGAAAAAGATGGCAGCCGTCCACAAAGCCAGGCAACACATCCCGCCACAATGGGCGCGTTTAGCAACTTTTTGCTGAACGCGTGCCAAATAAGCTGCGCGCCGTCCTACGCCTGGCCTGAAGTCTCTGCCGACGACAAGCGGTGGTGGTGGTGGTGGTGGTGGTGGTGGTGGTGGTGGTGGTGGTGGTGGCGGCGGAGGCGATGGCGGTGGCGCTGACGGTGGGGTGGGATGGCGGTGGCGGTGGTGGTGGCGTGGTGATGGCGGTGGCGGTGAGGGTACCGGCCGGAGTGGTGGCGGAGGCGGCGGCGGCGGCGGTGATGGCGGCGACAGATGCAGCGATGGCCATGGCGGTGGCCATGGCGGTGGCGATGGTGGCGGCGGTGGCGGCGGTTGCAGCAATGGAGATGACGGTTGCGGTGGCGGTGGTGGCGATGGCGGCGGTAGCAGCAGCAGCAGCAGCAGCAGTGGCTGTAACGGTGGCGGCAGTGGTTGCGGCGGCGGCGGCGGCGGCGGTGGCGGCGGTTGCGGCGGCGGTGACGGATGGCGGAGGTGGTGGCGACGGTGGTGGCGGCGGTTGCAGCAATGGCGGTGGCGGCGGTTGCAGTGATGGCGGTGACGCTGTCGGAGGCGGAAGCGCCGATGGCAGCGGTTGCAGCAGTGACGGTGGCGGCGGCGTGGTGGTTGCGGCAGTTGGAGCGATGGCGGTGACGGTGGCGGAGGCGGTGGCGGAGGCGGTGGAGGCGGCGGTTGCAGCAGTGACGGTTGCAGCAGTGATGGTTGCAGCAGCGACGGTTGCGACGGTGTCGGAGGTGGTGTCGGCGGTTGGAGCGATGGCGGTGACGATGGCGGTTGCAACAGTAACTGTGGCGGCTGCGGTAGTGGTGGCGGCGGTGACGGTGGTGGTGGCGGACATCGCCAAGACGGTCGCTGCTCTCAACGGACGCTGTCCTTTCAGGGACCTCCGCTACCAACCAGTGCTAAAGTGATTACAACAAATGCACTTGGGTTCCACGCTGCAGCGCCAATTCAGGCGTAATGGCGGCGTTGCGCCCGGAACGGCTCTGAGAACGTCGTTGTGGCGCCTGCTTCGGACAGGAAAGGGGATTCTGCGGGGACTCGTTGGTTCTCTATTTTTATGCTGCTTTTACATCTGAAAAGAATTGTTATTCAACGTACTGTATCCATACATTAAGTACATTTAAAGCATTCAAGTATTTTATTATTTTTTGAGTATTTCTAAAGCCCTAGTATTTCTTTTTCAAGAAACACTTTTTTAATCTTAAAGTCTTTTCTGGTTTACCGTCAGATACACAGCCACGTTACCCACTTTAAGAATGTATTTTATTTTATACTGCTTCGTTCTAAATTATCTTCGTTTATAAACAGATGCGCTGTCGTCTTATAGAAGGTATTTATAAACACAAAACACTCTGATACGTGCTAAATACAGTTTTCTATAGAGCAATGCTGGAAATATTTGAATAAATCAACTCTTTCCACAAATTCTAAAGTACCAATATTGACGGTACCATCTGCAAGATATTTTAGTTGCATAAAGTTTCATCGTTTTTAAAACGTATAACAGTCTATTGATTACGAAAAAGTACTAAATAAATTTCCTTTGTTATTTTAGTGTTATCGATTTTTTTTACACTTTTCTGAATTGCTGCTGAACATATTTAATGTTTAAACATTAAAATTATAATTTAAGTTGTCACAAGTAATAAAATAAAAGTTTATTTTTCGTGTCCATTAAATTTGTAAATTATAATCTCGAAGATTTGAATTTTAATTGGTCATAACTTATTCAGTACCTTTTTTGTCTTCTGATTTGAATTTGTTAATGTGCTCGTTGATGCTTTTGTGTTAGGTGGGACCGCTGTCTCTCTTGTTACTCTTTTTGTCCACCTCTTCCCTGTGTACCTCATGTGTGGTGAAGTCGTCACAAGTAGTAAAACTTTCCAGGCAAATATTTTTAACTGTTGGTCAACCTACTCAACCAATAACATAAAAGTTAATACTTCATTGAATATATACATACATTTATCGCACAGATGAACATTTAACATGAAGTAAAAAGTCATTTTTTTTATTTTTAAAACGAAATGCAAAGGAAGGTTTAATTCATTTATACCCTACGTTTATTTTTGATACAGTACTGGAACTGAGTTCACGTACATACATTTCGTGATGTGAGTACTTTATCTTTTGAGCAGTACATTTGCATGTGACTATAACTTATTAGTCTAATTAGAAATTATCAAAGTTCATTACACCCCCTTTAAGTTAAACAACCGCCAGAGTACCAGCTGCCTGCCTCCATAAATCCCGTGGTTGGCGCAGAGGCGCGCCCTCATTTGCAATTGGACGGGGCAGTCTTCCAACTGCGTCGCGCGCCGGCCGGCAATTGCGCCCGAGATTGACGCGTGCGTACTCTGAAGGCGGCGGCATCCGCCTCCTCCACGCCGGCCGGCGGCGCCACCGCGGCGCACGCCCGCTTAGCATACGCCCTCCGCGGAGAGAAATTATTGTTTCCCGGCAATGGGAGTTAATGGGGCGTAGGCCACCGCGCTGCTCGCGCCGTACTTTTACGGTGCGGCCCCGCGCCACGGTCACGGATTGATTCGTAGATTTATTAGCGATTCCGGGCGTGTCAACTGCTAAGGTCATTAGTCCCGTAAGTGTATTGCATGTTTTTGAGTATGTCCCGTAAGTGTATTGCTCTGCGCTGCTCGCGCCGCCCTTTTACGGTGCGGCCCCGCGCCACGGTCACGGATTGATTCGTAGATTTATTAGCGATTCCGGGCGTGTCAACTGCTAAGGTCATTAGTTCCGTAAGCGTGTTTTAGCGTGGGATGTGGCGGTAATCTTCCCCCACTGAATGCGATCTACACGGCTTGAATTTACCCCCTATACTTGACCATATCGCGCTCCTATCTAACAATTTCTTCTCCAAAATAAACACAATAACCCAAGCCACCCATTACGGCCTAGCCACCACCTACGAGCTCCCAACAAGAATAAAAAATAGATATCCATTAGATTCATTCCTCAGCATATTTTCAGAACTCAATTAATCAAATAGGTGCTCTGTGAGTTTCCTATTCATGTGTATTTAGATTTAGTTGTAAGATTAGCATTTAAGTTAAATATAAGTCATAAAAATACATATGATGTAGTATACATAATACTGAACTATGTACATTCGTTCACAAATAAAGATATATTAAAAAAAAACGGCTTGAGGGGTTTTCTCAGGTTACGGTCAGGGTGAGTGAGTATTGATTGTGGATGAGATGAGTACGGAGGGAAATAAATGTAGTGCATTGTCAATCCCAAAAGGTGCCAATTTCGTAAGTGCAAAGAGTCAGAGCGCTTGAGTTGATTCCTGTCGATTCGTCGTCTGTGGCTATTTTTGCAAGTAGAGCTGGAAAGAAGACACTTTGATTAGCGTATTCCTATTCGTTCTCCCCTTTGTCAACGAATATTAGTGTTGCAGTATTGTTTGTTACGTAACATCAGCCTAAATTGCCGTTAAGAAACTTTGAATTTTATAAATTAACACATTTAGAAACAATAAAACATATTTATGTGGGATCACGTATCGTATCCTAATGACGCATGCTATGAATGCGGCGGCGATGGTGTAACGGTTAGCATACTGGACTGTTGTACCCAAGTTGGCGGGTTCAAACCCGATCGAAGCCGTGGATTTTTAAGGGCGAAAAAATCCTTCGTACGCCTTCCTTCGGAGGGGAAGTAAAGCCGGCTGTCCCATGTTAGTAGATTTACTTGCATGTAAAAGATCCTCAAGCCAAAATGACGCCTCTGAGCTAAATTCAAATCGCCTGTTTCTCGCCCAAGAAATACCTCCCTTTCTCTGCTAGTTGATGAAAGGAGCGTAGCGAAATTTGCGTGGTCAGACGGAAGAGCGGGCCTGATGGCCCGAGTCTCGCCACGTAAAATAAGGCAAATTAAATAAATAAATAAAATAAAATGAATCTTCCTCTCAGAAAGAATTTCCCTGCAATCGATGTACTCCACTGCGTCACCTCTTGCGCATTGCCACTTGCGGAAGGTTGATTGTGGCTACGGTTGCAACTGCCTGGAATGTGTTGACAACGGGTATTGCGTTATCTCCAAAGGATCACTTGCTAGATTTTAATTTATGCATCTCAAAATATCTTAAGCGCCTATCAATTCGATTACATTTTTCGTGTTAATGTGTTCGTCAAACAAAATGACACATTCTCGTATTAATTTCACTGCGATTGCTCTTCCTGGATATTTACGAAGTTATCTTTGCCCGAGAAAACAGTTTATTGGAAATGCGAATGGTTGACACAAATCGTATTTATTAAAGTTCAAATCATTAAAATGTGTATTGGTCACAACTAATCATTCTGTTATGTAATATTTTGAGGACTACCCAGTTGATTTTGTTTTGAACAAAATGTGCGATGTGATAGTGCCTCATAAAGAATCTGCACTCCGCATTCTTTTTGCTGACGTAATGAAATGTCACTTGTCGAGTTAAGACTGCTCATCTCCATATTTTATGCTCAGAGTGTAGGTCAGACGTATGTGGTATTCCAGGCCGTTTTCGGAAGGGCAATGGACCGGGCAATGAGGTCGGGAAGTCAAACGACGCGGCGGGCGGCCGCAGTTCATCGCATGGCCTCTCTACATGTACGTATTTATTGACCACATGTGGTTTCACAGCCTCCGGCCGGAGCAAAGGGCAACCGTCTTCATTACTTGACTCATGAACTCCTTGCTGACGCGACCGGCACCCATGCGGACCAAGCATTGACAAATCTCTTACGCAATTTATTGGCTAGTATTTTTTCCCGTCTATCTTCGTGTGATTGTGACCTCTTGGCAAATACGTTCATGTCACTTTATGTCGCTTTGGATTCCATTTTCCTCAAGAGGTTAAGCAAGCCACCCTACGCAGTATTTCGTGTCAGTCTTACAATTCTAGAAATATAATTTCTCTTTTAACTAGTTCATTAATATTCAGTTTAATTACATTTCTAGACATTTTCAGTTGTTTGACATCAGTTGTTTGAACCTTCCGTGCCATTGAGTGTTTTTTAAAACTATTTACATTATTTTTTAATAAATGCGTGAATATAACGAAATCGTAGTTTTCGTGTTCGATTAATATGGATGAAGAGGGGTGACATAATTTACCAATGCCGTGTCGTTGATCTCAAGTACTACATCGATAAGTACTACATTCAGATTCACTTCATCTATGATTATTTTCATTTTTACATCCCTTTATGTTCCGGACTTAGTTTGATATAATATTTGTTCCCGTGTGCTCTTAAATCACGTATGGAACCCCATTACAAGAGAAAAGACACTCCTGAAAGACGATGCTGAAAAAGCGGAAAGGTGGAAATGGAAGTGGGGTGGGGTCATAGTGACTATCTGACACCATGTTACAGACTGATGCACGTACCATGCTACAGACTGGAACCAAAGAAGAGGTAAAAGGAATATAAAAAGACAAAATGCACCTGATGTAAGGAAACAATATTGAAAGCTTTGGGCAAGAACATTAAGAAACAGATAATAATACACAAGTGCAACAATGGCAAGTGAAACTGAAAGGTTTGGAAAGTTTTAGTCTTTGAAAACTGCAAGTTAGTCGTGTTTTTTAAGAGCTTCAAGATTAAGATGTAGATTTCTCTAATTTTCTGTTAAATCTCTGAAATGTGAAAGTTGAAGTTTATAAACTAAATGGCTCGGTGTGATGAGTGGTTTACGAAATTTAAAAAAATGAACGGTAGTATTTAACATTGACCAACACTAAATGATGGTTAGTTCAATTGACTTGACAAATAAAAATTAGAATACCCGTGCTCTTTACGAGATGTTCGTTTGAAGCTATTTCTCAAATAAGCTGCTTTCGTATGTGTCACTCGACGTTTCAAGAGAATTAACCGCTTTCTTGGAGAGCAGCTGAACAAGCGGAAGACGCTGCGAGCGGAGGCGAGCGACGGACAGAAATCGGAGCAGCGGCGGCGGCGGCGGCGGCGGCGGCGGTGGCGGTGGCGGTGGCGGTGGCGGTGGCGGTGGCGGTGGCGGTGGCGGTGGCGGTGGCGGCGGTGGCGGTGGCGATGGCGAGGCGGGGGCGGGGGCGGGGACGATGGCAGGGGCGGTGGTCGGGACGGGGGTGGGGTGGGGGCGGCGGCGGTAGCGGTGGTGGTGGAGATGGCGTTGGCGAAGGCGGTAGGTGGGGCGGGGGCAGCGGTGGTGGCAGTGGCAGTGGCGGTGGCGGTGGCTGTGGCAGGGGCGGGGGCGGTGCCACGGGCGCTGGCTGTGGTAGCGGTGGCGCTAGCTGCGGCGGCGGCGGGGGGTGGGGGCGGGGGCAGGCGCGCGCGTTCCAACGGGCAGTAAACAGCCCGGTTAACCCCGCGAACCCGGCTGACGTCAGCGCGCGCGCCGCCCCGCGCCGGTGGGCGGCGGGCAATCTGTGCGGCGGCGGCGGCGCGACGCCTCGCCGCGTGCGCGGCCCAGCACGCGCCCCGCAGACGCCGCCGCCGCCCACGGCCGCCGCGGACGCCCTGCTGCCACAGCCGGCGCCGCTGCTGCCGCTGCCGAAGGAGGCGGCGTCGAAACCAACGTTTCCAAAACATCGACATTTTAATAAAAAATGTCGAAATCGGCCGATGTTTTGTGCTTGATGTTTCACCTTTGTCGATATTTCATCTTGGTCGACAAAAAAAGAAAAAAAGCCACAACATAATTTTAAGACGAAATAAATTCAACGTTCTTTCAGGCCAGGGGGACCAATAATAAAGAAGACAGTCCGGGTGGCCGAGATCGTTGTGGCAGCAGTGACGTAGCAGCTATAGCGATCTCGGGCTGAAGGTTCGAGCCCCGCCTCGGGCATGGTTGTATTTGTGTTCGTCCTTTCACCCCTTATCATCACCATATCATGTCATCTTCACAGGTGCCATAGCGTTGAATGCAATAGTGCTCGCTAATGACCAAGATGTTGATGCGACTTAAAATAACTAAAAAATAAATAAAATAAGAAACCTTTACTTATTAATAGTGTCTGGCGATAAATAGTCGATTATTTTTGTGTTATCCAAACAGATATTAAATATTTTGTTAATTTGTTTGATCGTTTCTATTGTATATTGCCAGTTTTGATGTTTGGACGATGGGCGATGTCGAATACCTCAGCCTCCGAGCCTGGTTGCTTTTGCAGCCGAATCAGTCGACACTGCTGTTGCCATGGCGGCCCCGCTCTGTGCAACGTTTCTTTCAGCCACGTCCGCCGCCGAACACGGAGAGAAGTTGGAATCCGTTTGGACAGTTGCGGAGAGTTCATTCCGCAATTGATGACGTATGATTGGAGTGTGTGTGTGTGTGTGTGTGTGTGTGTGTGTGTGTGTGTGTTTGCGCGCGCGCTATAGAACTCCAGTTAACACGCCATGTCCATTAACACGAAATTATTCTTCACTGTCGGTATTTTGTTATAATTTTCGAGAACCAGGAACTTTATTCCAGCTTTAAAAAAAGAAAAATTATCTTTTTTTATGATGTTTCGAAGAAGCAAGGAGATGCCAAGGGTTTTCTCTTCTTCAGACATGTTTATTTTATACTTCTACATTATTGTGTGTGTGTGTGTGTGTGTGTGTGTGTGTGTGTGTGTGTGTGCGCGTGCGCGC
Organism: Gryllus longicercus; assembly: GCA_038098605.1. NCBI lineage: Eukaryota > Metazoa > Arthropoda > Insecta > Orthoptera > Gryllidae > Gryllus > Gryllus longicercus. Next base: position 118,991 of record JAZDUA010001112.1, read on the forward strand.
GCGCGCGCAGAGGATTCCGAAGATCAACCCTAGAGGGTTTGATATTCCCTGCTGTTGAAAAAACATTTACTTCTTTGTCAGTGATATTGTATCATCGTGTGCATCAATTGAGATTTCTAACTGAATTATCCATATCAACGAGTAGAGGAAGAAAATTGGACAAGAATATATAATCGAGAGTATTCTGAGGATTCATTCAGATTGTGTGACTTCCAAGATACTCAAGTTCCATTCATCAATTTTATGATGCGTCCCCTCATGGAGTTCTGCATGTCTCCCTCTCTGGAGAATATTCACAATCTGTGTAGGTATTCTATATGCGGTCTAAGAAGATGTGTTTGGAATGTGACCATGTAACCATATATTAAGTTGAATATTGATTTAAGGGGATTAACGGCATTCATTTGTACGAATATAAGACGAATATTCCGAAAACCCCTTCCAGACAGTCTCATTTTCGCTTACTCTTGAGCAATCAAATGAATCACTCGCCGCCGAGTTAAGTAAGTGAAGCCTAGCGAAACTCTAAAAACTGTTCGCTACTCAAACCGAAAGAAGTTGCTAACCTTTTTCAAATGAACGAAGAAGAACCCCATGTAGTGTTTGCATATTAACGACAAGAAAGGGAATTGATAGAAGTATACGTATGTTTTTTTTTCGACTCTATTTTTTTGTCACGTCGGAATAAAAATGGAAATTCCGTTGGGTTTACTAAGTGTTCCATGGCCATGACATGCGGAAATATTCAGTCTTTCTCCAGTCGTGATGTCAGACGGAAATATCTCGTTTAGCTTTCATGACTCTCGGAGCTCTTTTTACTCTTAATTTTTCTGGTTGTCTGAATCACTTCGTGAGCATGAATCACATTAAAACGGGTGATTTCTAAACCCACATAATACGCCATGGTTATAATACAACTTGAACATGGTTCAGGCTTTCGATTGTATTTCCTTTCTTCAAATCTCATGTGCATATGTATTTTCATATTGTCTTACATGATATGTTTAAAAATGTTCTCATTAGTTCTCTTAAAATGTTCTACATCTTAAAGAACAAAATTTTCGTAGCAATCTGCCCATTATTTTTCTAGTTAAAAAACAATTTTAAAAGAAATTTCAATTGTCAACATTTCCTTAATGTTTCTTTATTTTTGATACTTCTTATGCTTTTATTTATCATGAAGTATGTTCAATGATTTCTTCATATCAGTCTCCAATTTTTATAGTTTCGAAATTGAAAACGAAATTATTTTGTGTCATTTGCGACCAATATATACAACTCGATTGACTTTCGTGAATAATTTTAAATAATGTGTAATTTAATTGTGGGAGTGTTGATTTACAAAGGAACATCAAATATAAACATTGCTTTCAACATTGCTTTATATTTGCCGAAAGGGACGTACATGAACGTGATATTATATTGCACTGTTCAAACACTTCATTTCTATTCTCTTCGTCATCACCCTTGTATCCTTTTATTCAGGAAGATGCTTTTTCATAATTTACGATGTCCTAGCCGGATCAGGTTTCAGTGGCTTTTAGCTCTCAGTGTGCGTCCATGAATCTTCAAGATTGGAAGAATCGCCATTGAAAGAATTTCCTGAATGGCTCGATTCCACAGAACCCTTTAAGTCGCCGTAGTTGTTAAAGAAATAACTCATTATTTCCTCCGCAATCCCTTGTATGTATGTATGTATGTATGTATGCATGTGTGTACTTGGCGCGACAGCCCGTGAACGGGCTCAGACCTACCGGCGACGTTCCTGCCTCGCGGTGATGATTTAAGGCGGTACGTGTGGTTAGCACGTAGACATCTCTACATCGTATACCGGTCTTCTCAATTTGAGAAGTGAATTTTCTCATCGTCTCACAGCAACATATTTATTGCATATTGGACATTGCAAGGAAAACGCACACTAATCTTGGCTCGACTGGGAATCGAACCCGAGGCTGCTTAGTGGAAAGCGAGCATGTTGGCCAAGAGTGAGCCACGAGCTTCCGCAAGCCCTTAGTTCATTTGGATTCACTGTCCTGCTGTGAATTACTTCACCTGAAAAATGTATTGTTTTATACTCCCACTTTTATCTAAGTGGAAAGGGCACTGAAACGTATTATCTAGTGTACATTTGTAATGCACGTGGATCGGTAACAGTAACTTTGGTTCACTATAACTGAAAGTTCATTGTATACTGAGAGTTCATTATCTAAAAGTAGTTGGAAGAAATGCAATTTCTCTTTATTCTTTATTCATTTGATAGTCTTCGCAAAATATATGTGTAACTATGTATAAATAGCACTCCTCGTGCCTTTGGTGTCTACAGTTCAAAATATACTGAAAATACTTTTCAAAGGATGTCAGTATGAAATAACATTGCTGAAATGCTTACTATAAAAAATTATGTAAAAGGTAATCTGCATTTCTTTTTTTTCCCCACAAAAAATAATAACTCATTACTTACTATATTTAAAAGAAAATTACGCATTCCAATTATGTATTAACTTCAAGGTACATTTTAAAAATATCGACCTTATCTTAAAAAAAATATTCCACAAAATACACAAGCGGCTCCTTCTCATTTAAGAGAATCCACTCGTTAGGAATCTGTAGTTTGACATGAACTTCGAAGGCAGTTTCGATCCAAAAACGATGCTCTGTAAATTGAACGTAAGTACATAGAGCAAAGATTTCCTAATTTAAATTCCGCAAGGGTTTTAAGTAGGAGCAGACTGAGGTGCTGTTTGCCCAGCGTTTAATTGCAGCTGTGGCGGCGCTTGTGCGGCTTCGTGCCCACCCCGGCGCGTTAAGACTTGCAGATCCGGTCTCGCGAGCCGGCGGATGTTCTAGTTGGCCTTTGTGGCGGCGGGAACGCGAAGCTAATTGCAACCGAACGTGCGAAACGTACGTTACGCAAAGAATAGTCTTTTATGCAAACTCTGTGACACCGAAGTTCGGCTGAATTCGACTGAGTTAAAACAATGAGTTTCACGTTTTCCGCATAGAGTATTTTCATTGAAGACGGAAAATAAATAATACTCGATTTTTGAGATATCCTGATATAATGTATCATATTAATTCCAGTGATGCTAATAAAAGTCAAAACGAAGTAATAACAAATGCTAACTAAGCGATGAAACTATTTTAAAATTGGCCCTTATTAACCACTTAATTTGAGAACCCCAATTAACCTCCTCCAAATTACCTTGCCGAAATGGGTGTATTATTGCAAATCATGAAGTTACTTCATCCACGCATTTACCTTCCTATTTTTTAAATAAGAAGCATACAAACGAGAATAATGGGATTAAAAAAATATAGGTCCATAATCTTCTCATAGGATTTGATCCATAGGCCGGCAACGCGTCTCAAAAGTGTATTTCAATGGTCATACCATCAGTTATCGGAATTTCAGAAATCGCACCTACTCCGTTGCTGGTGATCATTTGCCACGTTATACTCGGGATTGTTGTAAATGTTCTTTGACCGAATCATTCTAACGGATGCGATATAGTCGCGATCGTGCATGCCATAACTAATGAATAGCGCCAACCATCATCCCCAACCCAAAAAAATGTGCCAGAAATTCGGGAAGATGGTAATGGTGCTGATTGTGACGTTAGATGTGCTGGATGCCCTGCTTCATCATGCCGTTCCAAGCAGAGAATGCTGCAAGCTACTGCCGGTTTCTAGGACTTCATCATCAATTTGCTTTGCGTAGGAATCTCCTCCATGGCAACATGTGTCCGCGCGTGTTCTTGCTGAGCCCCCGCCGTCTCACAGATACTCGTACGCGAAAATCGGTCGAGGGATGGGAATAGCCAGAACGTTGTAATATACGCGATATCGTTGTTCAAGAGGTAGTCGTTCCGAGGGGACATTATGGAACCATGACTGATATCCTCGACCATCTGCACATCCACAAACGGGGGACTGACGTTGCAGGGGAGTACTTGAATAATGAAGAAAGGCATGGTGTGGTTCTGTAATACATGGGGAGTGGAATTTATGCGAGGCCAATATCATTATTATTATCATTATTATTATTATTATTATTATTATTATTATTATTATTATTATTATTATTATTATTATTATTTCGTTAATCGGCCGACTAGGACCACGCATGCAAGCATCCTGCATTTACCGTGGCTCAGTTTTTATTTATTATCACGCTGGCAGGTGCTTGCGACAATTTTTGGGGGGGACCAGCATTTTTAGCTGGATCCGATTTGTATCCCCCACGGTTGTTAGCCCTGGGGGTATGGAAGATGAAATGATGATATGATGATAATGGGGGTGAAAGGACAACACATACAGACATACACAAATACATCCATGCCCGAGGCGGGACTCGAACCCGCGATCTTCTGGTCCGAAACCACTCCGACACTTCTGCCTTAGCGATCTCGGCCATCTGATCGGCATTATCTTCATTATTATTATTATTATTATTATTATTATTATTATTATTATTATTATTATTATTATTATTATTATTATTATTATATATTTGCTTTATCGCATCAAATATCCATTTCTCTTCGTTTCAAAATAATCAGAAATAACAAATAATGCTAATCTGTACAATATTAAATCTATTTCCAAAGAAACAAAAATACTTATATGTAAATTCTATGTTTCGTGACAGATCAGTCCCGTGTTTGTCTTATCATAAATCCTGCCAAATAACTATATGCGCCCCTCGGAGAACTCTCTAGCTTTACAGTGAAACTCGTTTCATTAACAACAGTGCATCTGCCGACACTTCTAAAGTCCCAATTTATTCTCTTGTCCTTTTGTAAGCAACGCTGGCCAAACCGCGACCGCAGGGCGTCGGACGACGGCGTCGGCGTCGGAAGTGGCCGTCAAGGCTGCTCCACACATTCGGCATTCGCCGAACAGCGAGCTCCTACTCGCCCAATCCCGAGCAGCTGATGTGTTCGACGAATGTGCGCTCCCTTTAATGTGTGCTAAAGGTGGCTCCACACATTCGGCATTCGCCGAACAGCGAGCTCCTACTCGCCGAATCCCGAGCAGCTGATGTCTTCTGCGAATGTTCGCTCCCTTTGATGTGTCCTAAAGACCGACTCGCGGTGGGTAGTGCCAATACCGAACATTCGGCGCTCGGCGAATCGCGAGCAATCCGTCCACACCACCCGGGATTCGGTGAGTGGCGCTTGTGTGGAGCGGCCTTCAGGTGGAGAGCGCGGGCGCCCGGGGCGACGGCCTTGGGCACCGCGCTGCGCTGCGGATGAGATTCGCTCCGCGCCGCCGCCACCTGACGCAGCTGCTTCCTGAGAGCGCGCGCTTCCGCCGGCGCAGGTCGCCTCCAGCGCCGCAGCTTCCGCTGCCTCTCGCGCCTGCACCCGCCGCATCGTCGCCGCCCCCGCCCCCGCCCCCGCTTCCGTCCCCGCCAACGCCCCGCTCCCGCCAATGCCCCGCTCCCGCCAAACGCCCCCGCCTCCGCTCCCGCTGACGCCCCTTCACGGCCCCGTCACCGCCCCCGTCCTCGTCCCGGCCCCCGCTCCCGTCCCCGCCAGCGCCCCGCTCTCGTCACGGCCCCCGCTCCCGACTCCGCCTCGGCCCCGCCCCGCCCCCGCCACCACTACTGACTCACCATCGTTCCACCACCGCTCCCGCCTCCGCCTCACCACCGCTCCCGCCTCCGCCTCACCACCGCCCCGCCACTGCCATCACCCCTCCTCCCACGCATAGCTCCAGAAGCCTGCCATCGCCACCGCCTCGGCCTCTGCCTCCACCTCGGCCATCGAATGGGGCTGTCCGCGCTGAAGAGTGCCTTTCTGCACGCTCTGTCGACCGGACAGGCCTGGTGAGGTGGCTCAGGGCATGGAATGATGTCGCAAGCCCATTGCTGCGCCTCTGATCGGGAAGTCCTGGAGTTCGAGCGCCAATGGTGGCAGGATTTTCGGTGATGGAGATGCTACTGCAAATCTCTAACAGACCACGGGACCACGGGGACGGAGATTTCCTTCCCCTTCTTTGTCCTGTTGTCATTTACTTACACACATATCGTCAGGTACTACACTACCACATATGTCGGGAGACCAGTTGGATGGATCTGTGCACCGGTGGTGGTAAATACCTGAATGAAAACAAAACCAGCAAGCCGGCGCCGAATCTCGCTATCCAGTGGGGGTAAGAACACCCCTCACGTGATAAACACATGCACCACACTTATGTAACTAATAACCAATTGACGAGCCAGGAAAAATGAGACAATCAATTATTGAATCGAAAGCACTGTGCGTGCCATTCACAGGCGTCAGCAACTGCTAATCTTAGGCTGGCTTCAGCGAAACGCTGTTCTTTGCAACTTGTTAACTAGGCAACCCGCTGGGCGTTGTTTTACAAGTTTTCGTGTTTCATCGTCCCCTGCATTTGCCAGACCGACCACATTAAAATCAAACCGGGATTGGAAGGAGGAGCAGAAGATAAAAGGAGAAGAACGATATCAGAAGGGAAAAACATATATATTAGAAAGGGAAGAAAAATAAGAACAATGTAAATATGTGTAAATATAATATTCAAAAGAAGAAAATGGGACAAAACAACAAGGTAAAAAGAAGAAGAAGAGAAGACGGTTATTTGCTAGGAAGACAATGGTTACAAGTTGTCCTAACCCGTTGATATCTCGTAAAAAGTGCATAATATTGAAGCGTTGCTTCAGTAGACAAAATAAAACATCCTCAGTACGAAAGCATTACAATTTGCAAAAACCTCATACGTCTGTCATTTTCTCCAACGCAGGACTCTAAAGTGGAGTGTTACATTTGCAGATGTCCTAGGTATTTCAATGGCAAAGAATATGAATGGACCATAATCATTCCCCTATTATATCATTTTAAATACGTCTCTGCATGGAGGCAGTCACTGATAACCCCCCCCCTCTCTCTCTCTCTCTCTCTCTAGCTTCAAATGGACTAGCGTACCCGCCGTACAATATGCAGTATTTTGTTATTATGTTTCTCTATAAAAGGGGTAACTTTGGTTTCGTCGGAATGCTGATGCATGACGTTAGGTAAATTGCTGACATTCTCATCTCCAGATGCACCCGCTCTCATTGGGTAGCGTCTCATCCCGCCGCTCCACGTACCTCATCCGAGAGCTCTCGTATCCTCTGATCCCCGGGGCTCAGGAAGCATCCGTCAGCGCGCTAATCCTTGCAGACCACCTTGCGCTCCAATTTTCGCAGGGCGAAGTTTGTTTTCAGAGTAGTTTTATTTTTGCGCTGCCGTCTCTCGTTTCATTTATGTCTTCCGCCGGTTTTTTGCTTCTTTGTGTGCTAGTACCACGTCTGTTTTTTTTGTTTTTTCCCTTTTTTCTTGTTTTTTTTTCTCAATATCATGACACAAAAAATGGGTTTTCGTATAATTGTCTTGTACAAACAACACCTTCATGTAAATATAAAAAGTATAAATTTCACACGCGAAATTACTACAGAATTGCAGATTTGCTGATAAAATAAAAATAATGTATCCGTATCAAGCCACTCTGTTTTAGTCATCCTCATTTATTTCCAATCGCTTGATTAATTTGTTCCAATTGTTCAAAAGAATTTAAAAAAATCATGTTTGAAAACTACATTTACAATGCTTATAACTGGTCCTTTGCCGTGAAACTTTGCAAACGGAAAATACAACTCCATGTGTGAAGGTACGAACATCTGTGCACATCTCGAACACTCGTACATCTGTGAAAGGTAATAGTAATTTGTTTGTTTTAATTTCTATTACAATTCTGAGACATTTTTCAAATCATATCAATCAATAATAATCACAACTTTTTAGGAAAGTTTCAAATTTTATTAAAAGTTTTCATATTTTTTTTTCATTTTTTGTGGAATTTAGGAAGTACTTTCATGTCAGGCATCATTCTTATTTCGCTGGCTCAAATTCCGTCAAGCAGCGGTTGCAGGGATGGAGAAGGTCAACTGATGAGGCCTGACAGAGGACGTGCGGTGGCTGCAAGATGTTAAACTGACGCTGCTCTCTATAAGCAAACCAATAAGCCGGAACATCAGTTATCCTTCCGATTAATTGATACTTTTCTTATAAATAAACTCATATCTAATTAATTTCTTGCACATTCGTGCACTGAACACGTTACAAGTTTTGGTAATATTATCTGATATTCCTAAATAAGCTATCTTTACGAAAGGAGATAATTATTATTTCTATTTTATAGCATAATATACATAATTACAAAACATTAGCAGAACATAGCAGAATATTTAGATGTGTACTAAAGGCAGTACTGGTAATAAAACAAAAAGAAACCATTTTATTTCGTGCTATATTATATGAGTTGTGTGTTGTCAGCTACTGCTGATGTTTGTATGTGTATGTGTGCGTGTGTGTGTATGTGTGTGCTAGAAATCTAGTTAACACGCCATGTCTATTAACAGGAAGTTATTCGTCACTGTCGGTATTTTATTATAAATTTTCGAGAACCAGGAACTTTATTCCAGCTTTTAAAACAGCAAAATTATATTTTATGATATTTCAAACAAGCAAGGAGATGCCAAAGGTTTTCTCTTCATCAGACATGTTTATTTAATACTGATACATTGTTGCTTATTGCGTTCGATACGGTGGTCGGTATACACTGCGTAATTTACCTGGATAAAAAGGGTTGTGGTTACGACGGTAATGTGAAAGCAGTTGAATGATGATGTTACATGTTCTCTTAAGGAGAGAAGTATGGAAAGGAAATATTGATAAAGATCTGCTTCATTCTCATATTTACTGAATATTTCAAGCGAATGAGGTTACAGTACCGGCAGAGTATCAGCGACTCTTGACAGTTCGATACGGTGTTTGCATACATTACTTGGCATTTGGCTCCACCTACATGGTATACATTATCACTTACTGACAGGCGATGACACGCCTTGATATCGTGTTCATAACTTTCTCCACAGCCGAACATTGTCGCTTCGCGTGTTGTGAGTCAGATGAGCGGCATCGCTGATCCCTGACTGTGAGAAAGGAAACAAATCCTCGCAATTTGATTGCTTCCCACTAGGTCACGTGGCGTACCACAGCAACGTCGCGAGAGAACTGTCAAGAGTCGCTTATACGCTGCCGGAACTGTAGTAAATATTAGCAAAGGAGCGTGGGTGAACTCAGAATCCCCCTGAATAGAAAAATAACGTATAAAAATCCCCAGTTAAGGTGGAGTTTTGAACCCAGATTCCTCGGGATATTACTCGCGCAACTTTTCTCGAACGATGGATTGAAGAAATGCGGGTAGAGTGGGTATTAGTTACGAAATCGGCCACTAGATTTTATGAAACAATGCCAAACTCTGGAGAATCAGTCACGCCTCCGAAACAATCTCAATAATTTGCGTTCTAATTTTCTCAGGAGTTCGAGGTATCTCCTGTGATGTATCTTCACCTGCACCCCTCATTTCTTTAAATTATTTGGAGAAAATCGCGGTCAGAAGTTCTAGCCTTCAACGGAAAATAGTTTCTATTTCGCGCCAGTGAAGATGTGTTTGGAATGTTGTCATCAGTGCTCGCTGCGAGCGTTTGTCTTCAACTGTTTATTGTATCGGAGAGAGGGAAGCAAGGTCATCGTTCAAGAAAAGTTGCGCGAGTAATACCAAACGTTTGCCCTACGCTACGTTCCCCCTCTTGTGTTTCGCCATGCCCTGTGCGCTGTGCGCTGGTACCTGTGGCGGAGGCGGGGCTAGCCCAGGAAGCAGCAGCAGCCGCAGCAGGAGGGGTCGGGGGCGCAGTCGCAGTAGATGCGGTAGGGCTCGATGTGGCACGCGCACTGGTCGCTCTTGCGGCAGCTCACGCGCTGCCCGTCGATGGTGGCGCTGATGGCTGGGTACTTCCTGCGCACACGGGTGCTTTCAGGTGCCCATTATTCTTTTGGGCTTCCGGGCGCGCCACGTGGACACAGCTGTACCCGTAGGCTTCCGCGGCTCGAGTTCATTACTTCTAAGCTGTCCGGGTGACGCCGCGTCGTTGGCCTTAATCTAAACCACGCCTGGAAGCATATTCTTCCACCAATTCCTGACTGCGCGGGGGCTGTTCAACACCGTCTGATCTCTAGGACGGCTAGTGCGAGGCCCGGATTGGCCCAGACCGCGAGCCAATGAGAGGGACCTCTCCGCCAATCACGGCGCACTTGCGTTACCCGAGCCCCTAGGCTGGAAAAGATATAGCACCGGAGGCGGAGCTTTACTGTGTCACTACCCTGAAGAAGCCTGCGACATGACAGGCGAAACGTTGGCCTCTCTGCCAACGACGCGGCGTCACCCGGCCAGCTTAGAAGTAATGGTCACATAGCTGTCGAACATGTTATTTTCCTGGTGGTGTTTGTGTTCCTGCCTCGTTACAAGGTGAGATACGGCGCCAATCGACACGTCGGATTGCAGGGGGGGTTCCCCCTCCAGCTAATTCTCCCAGCGAGGCACTACCCGCACCAGGGCAAGCTCCTAAGCTCCACACTGTTCCTGATCTCCCGACATGTTATAGGTTAGTGTGTCTAAATGCAACTCTGTGTGTGTAAGAGGAGAGGATGGGGCAAAGATAAGGAAAGACCGATCGCACGCTGTCCATGGTCCGTTTGTTGCGGGTACTGATCGGGCATTCGCCCAAGTGTTTCTAATTATCTGCCGTGCAGACTCCTAGTAACCCCTGAACAGAAAATTTAAAAAAATTAAAGAATGCAAATTATTGAATTCGTTAACCTCATTAGTCTTCTAGAGTAGCCTCATTGTTGCCCTGATCTATCTCAGCCGGTTCAAGCGAGTAATATTACACTTGAGGCCGTAATGGTTTCCGATTATGCCAAACCTGTCCCGAGTCTCGCCACGTAAAATAAGGCAAATTCAATTCAATTCAATTCAACCTTACTCTTGTGATTTTGAATTAAATCACCATAGGATATAAAAGTGCAGGATGATTTTTTTGTTCGAGCATATCTTCAGGCGGCCATAGAAGATGGTGGATGATAATTTAACACGTAATGTGGAGATTTTCTGGATAGTTCACATTTTCTTTTATCCAACTCAATTCGTATTGAAACATTAAATATTTTTATTACTTAACCGACTTTATATACACTCGTACTTGAAACGTTCTTTCTAGATTCCAGGTGTTCGAACAAAGGAATTCCAATGATAAAAACAGATGATACATACCCCATGATATCTGCAGTGAGAGGATCAAGGCTTTATAGATGTTAGGTATTTCCTCGTGGCTCCTATTCTCTGGACGCTCTTTCCTCTCTTGGTTGTTGGCAGAGCCTTATGAGCAAACAAGGCATGGTGGAATGAGCAAAACTGGATTTCATTATGCGCAAAAATCGATCATTAGCGTCTTGTTATCTCACACGTTTGGTAAATGCCTCACAATAATAATGCTTGAATTATTGGGGTCAATTCAAATTGTTATAACATTGGTTTATAAGCTAATAGTAGCTCTTAAACATTGATTAAATCGATCTTAGTATTTATCTACCGACTTTATTTATTTATAAATATTAATTAAATCGACTTCATTTATCTAAGTACTTTATTTATTTATATTAATTAAGTCGACCTTATCTTTTAAAACATTTTTCGTATGTTGGAAAGTTACTAATTTGATCAGAAAGTTATATTTTTAAATGATTGTTCGATGTATCTTGAAGAAACGATTCTATAACTGAACTTCAAACCACAAACCACAAAATACTTACTGCACTCTCTGAATGATAAAGTAGTGTGTGAAGTGGTGGTGTGTGTCCAGAGAATGAATTGAACCCCTTCGAGCAACCTTTAGTTGGGGTAGGTTGCACACGTCCTGTTACGTTCCAGTCCTGAAGGAGACTGGCTATTTATTCGTTACTGAGGCAACTACTTCGCGTTGTTTGTTGGCTACATGTATATTCACAAGGTGCGCTATCAGGAGATCAATTGTTTGTTCGACGAAATATGTTTTAAGAGCTAACGTTTTTGAATATAATTATTCTTATTAGAATTCAAATATGCTCCGCATGTTTCAAATTTGAAATAGTCAAAAATGTATATAGTTCAAATCCATCGCAACTCTTGGAACTAATGGCAATAATTCATTTATTCAGTAATTTGTTTACTTGATAGTAGGCAATGTTTTGAACAATTCACAGATTAGGAGGTTTTAGGAGTGTACAGCAGCAGAAAATATCAAATACAAAATAGATTGCAATTTTACGCCCTGAATAAAACACCCCTGATAAAAATTGAGTTCACTTTTTTAAACGTTCTTGATTACCGTAAATTCTGTACTTGAAACGTAAGTGAACTACTGATAGTGTAGATTCATCTTTGTTTCTATATACTTGAACAATTCTTAGTCTAGACAACAAAAGAAAATCAGTGATGAGAACAAGATATTGATTTTGTTTCCTCTTTACATTTATATATTAAGATCTGTCCGAATTTAATTCCGAACAGGGTAAATAAGAATTATTGGATAAATGGAGAACTTGTATATTTCATATCGAATTTTTCGGGAGTACTAACTTGTCCACCTTTATGTGTGTATTGAGAAATATTTGGTGATGAATACGTTAATATAAGTAAATCTAAACAATTGGTAGATATGAACACACGAGAGCGTTATGAAGTGGACTTCGTGGGCGATGTCTCGTATTATTATATTTCAAAGTCCTATATAACGGTGCATAGCGTTGAGTGAACGAAGAAGGTCCTATTGGAGATCATAAAAGCCAGTGCAGTAGGTGCATCTGAATGAGAGTAAGGAAAATAATACAATTTATAGATTTTTGTCTGCGAATATTTTGTTTATTGCGTGTAAAAAGGATTGCGAGTGTCATTAAAACTTATCGAATTTTATTACAAACAGACAACTACGATTCTGAACATTCGTGAAAAATGTTCTTTTAGATTGCTAGATGTTTCCATATATTGGTAAATGTGTTTGATTCTAGTAGCGACGTCTCAGAATTGTAATATGTGAATCGAGTTTCTAATATCATGAACGTTTAAAAGAGATTCAAGTTGTTGGAAGAAGAAAATGTTGGATTGGCGAAGTATTCAGTATAAAGTGCAAGATAATTGTTTTCAAAAGATAATCGTTCCCAGTACAACATAGTATCCAGGTTTAAAACCTGCTGCTTTCGACTTACCAACACAATCTTTTTGGAAGAACAATTTTGAGAGGCTAATCTCAAATTGTTTTACTAACATTGCCGTGAATAGTGTAGCGGTTTTGAAAATTGTCAATGATATTCATTTACATTGAAATATCAGTGACTTGGGACACATATTCCAGAAAATCCATCTTTTCGAAACATATCTAGTTTATATGTTTAAGGAAAAATATGTAATCATGGTGTTTTGAAAGAACAGTGCATTCTGTTATTCTCAATGTTGAGCAAGTACTTACGGAATGAACAAATGTTCTTTCCTTAAATTTATTAAATTTACTAAAACGTATTTACGTTATTAAATAACAGACAACCCGGGAGATGACGAGAGAGAAAAAACGACTCCATACGATGCTTCGAACTTTATTTCATTTTCCCATTTTTTCCATTTTTGTGAGTTTTGGGAGCAACGCGAGGTTGCGAGACCTCACTCGTCCCGGGCTGGCGCCCCACTGTGCGGGTGGTCGTCGTCAGTGGGTGGCGTGGGTGGCGTGGCCAGCCGCGCGTGGCCTGTGACGGGGCGGCGCAGCGCCTCGGAAGGTCATGTCACGGGGGAGGCCCGCGCGCGGCCGAGGGCGGTCAGTGGCGACGGGAAACGGGCGTCACGCCCGTCAAAGAAGTTGAATCTCTTGTCCGGAGTGGGCGTCCGGCCAGCAGGGAGTAGCTGGTGCACACCCATTATTCGGTGCAGTTGGAGCCCATCACGTTAGTTGAATCTCTTGTCCGGAGAGGGCGTCCGCCAGCAGGGATAAGCTGGTGCACACCCAGAAGTTGGCGCAGTTGCTAGCCGACGTTTGGCCCATCTCGCCTAACTTTTTTTTTTGTACGTTCTTTGGATTGTGACTGGAAATGTCCGCGAGGACGCCGGTTCGGTGGCAGCGTGCGTCCTGGGGGGCGGTTCTCGGCCGCTAACTCCAGCTCTTTTTCCCGTTTTTATACTTTGTGGGGAGCTGCGCTGCCTCGTGGGGCCTCATGGTGGGCGGCTGGCGCCGGAGGGGGGCGCGGGGCCGGGCCGCCGGCGGGGGGGGCCGCGAGGTGGGCGGCGGCCGCGCCGGCGGAGGGTGCGGCGCTCAGCGGACCAGCTCCGAGCGCGCGGCGAGGACGCGGTAGGCGGGGCAGGCGGCGTCGGCCGCCCTCAGCAGCAGCGACCGCAGCAGCAGTTGCAGCAGCCCGTCACACATGCCACCACCTGCCCGTCCAACCCGCGGCCCGCCGGAGGACACCTGCGCACCCACCCACGTTCCATTTCGTTTAAACGTCCACTTGTGCGGAATGCCTCAGAATAAATGTTACAACCTTCTAGAGCATTCAGGGGGGTCGAAGGTGATTACATTTTGCCAATAAACACGTGGAGGAAAATTTCATATAACCAAGTTACAGTCGTAAAACTTTCCCTTTGTTGGTTCACTACTCATCGTGCATTAGTGAATGGCGGAAACAAGTCATTTTACTGTCCTATCGTAACTCCATTGGATAATGAGTTGCCCACCAATCAGGGCAAATGTCACACGTGCAACTTTGTTATATGAAATTTCGTGCTTCATCTTCATTGGGAAAATCTGATCAACTTACCCTACATGGTACACGTTTGTAACATTTACTCAGTGACACTGTGAAAGTGATTACTTCCCTAGAACATACCATTATTTTAGTCATTCTTATTGTAAGTACACTACTGTGTCACGTTTCTAGTATTTCTTCATACTTATTCATGAACACTGGTTTAATTTTGGTGTGATAATTTTCAATAAAAGCTGGTAACATGAAAAGGTATTTTTGCTCTTTGAAAATCAGGTACAATGAAGGCAACACACTGGATAATTAAAAAATTCGTTATTGAAATATTTAGCCTTTATGTCGTTGCTTATCAAACTGACAACATGAATTAATGCAGGTATATTCCATTAACTACAAAATTAGTGCAATATTGAGAACAGCAAAAAGTAAATTGGAATATGAGAAGAGAATTCGCCTTCCAGTAAATTACTATATAGTTGTCAGAGTAACATGAAATAGCAAATTTCGAAAATATCAAATAACGAATTAGGCCTTTCTCTTCTTAACAAAATGGCTGTATAATTGCCATAAACTAACATTTTTTCAAGTAAATGTTAACTAATGAATAAATCTTAGAGAATTTAAAAAGCTTTAGTCATAGAAAATTCAAAATTCTTTGGAAAATACAAAATAAAACAAAAGATCTGAAGTAATACGCCTGATAGATATCCGGAATATGAATCACATATGTGCGTATAGATATGTCCTTTACAGTATACGCATGAGAGACATTTTATCTCAAATTTTCCAGACTTGGAATTTGTGAAGTTCTCACTGAAGAACATACATTCCACATGAAAACCAAGAGATTGTTCTCTCTCTTCATACAGAATTGTGTAGAATTCCGCCTCTTGTAGCCATTTCTGTTTGTATATTGACTTATTGAGAACAAACAGCTCTTTCAGAAGAACAATTATCTAAAACCATAGATTGATATTATTTTCATTTGCCCCTTTAGAAAATAAAGGGTAAAATTTGACCAAAAGGTTAACATAAGCGCGAAAAAATATCTTGTTTAATAATCACGATATCACGTCATTTAATAAGTTAGGATTATGGCATGAGACAAAATAGGAATGCCACTCATTATGAAGCAGTACCGATACTAAACAGTGAAGGTATCTCTATAGTATCAGGGATTCGTATACAGCAACTCTTTTCCATGTTAGCAATTTCTTCTCTACTTGTTAAAGATCAATGGATGTCGACTTCTGCCCCTACTTTAGTTTTACGTTTTTGGGGTTCTTTAATTTAAAGTGTAGAATGTGGTGACATATTACACAGAATATGCAAATTATTAAATCCAATTGTAAAAATATGTGCCTTTTCATGTGGTCAGTGTTGGCCTTAAAACCCTGTGTGAGTAGCATTGGCAACAACCGGAAAATCACAAATAGAAATATTTATCAATATAATCAATAATTGTGGAGGTGAGTCAGACATTTAAGTACGTATTGTTTTAAAGCCCGACCGACTCGAAACTTTCTAGTTCGATAACCTTTATTTATTCTTTTCACCTCTGGCTGCAAGAGGAACAGTTACGACTCTAAAGATCATCCAGTTACAATTGAAACAATTTAAGAATAATAAGTGTTCCGGGAAGGTTATTACTTGCTTCACTTTCGAAAACACGATGTTAAATTTAAGGATATTAAAGTAATAAAAAATATATGAATTGAAAAATCGAGTGACCAGATGGTCTATACCCAACTTTGAATATCAGAAGGCGGTACTATAGCTCTGTTGTACATATTTAAAACTCTAAGGGAAGTCGTTTAGAAAGAAATTTTGAGCTTGTACTCAACTAAATTTCGTGTTTTTTTTTCTGTAAACTAAAGATAATAAGCCCTATTAACGAAAGGTAACTACAACACAATTGTAGTTGTCGGTCGTTTAGTTTTGCGATTTGGAATGAATCTTTTGCAAATCTGCAAATTTAAATATAATTTGGATTAGTTTATTATATGAGCTTTTCATTAGCTATTATTTATGAGTTTGTTAATAATTATTTAGAATATAATTATTTATAATTATTTTATAGTAATGTTATATTGAGATTATAAAAATAATTTGTTTTTTATGTAATAATGATGGAATTAGTAAATAAGTTGTTTATATTATTATTTTTGAGATATATTTTAAGGAGTTAGGCAAAATTTATTGTTCGCCTGTTTATCAAAAACCTGTCGTCTTGAATTAATATGAAGTCGTGCCTGCCCACTGATTTGTTGAATGGCCGCGGAATCTTGACCGTGCAAAGTCCTTAGTCTTTTAATTGGCTGTAGATTTAAATGCAAATGGCGGTTTTAGTCGCTTGTGGAAGATTTTTGAAAACCGGAGACGCCGGCGGCGTGGCGCGCGTGCAATGTAAACGTGCCTCTACGTTGCGGAGGTCTCCCGCGGCGACATCGTCGCCGGCGGCGCCGTTCAAGGCAGCTTGCTCAGCCCTTAAAGCCATGGCAGTGCGTTCATGGATTTGGGATGCATGGGATGCACGAGATAAAGTTTTCCTTCAGTTCATTGACCCTGAAACAACACGTCAAGCTAATGCGATTTCCGCAGCCGGATGGTCGAATTTGCACAATCGGTGCGGTAAGATGTCTATTGAACTTACGAATTTTGATGTGCTACTTAAAATGTGTTAATATAATAAGAGATGTGTATCTCAGTATTGTTAGTTAACACTTTCGGTGAAAATGTAAGTCATACACTAAGAGGCAACTAGGTCACCGTATTAAATTTATTTATTTGCGCATTCCTCATGAAAATGGCTCGCCGCAGAGAAATATCAGAGGGCAGTACTGTAACTGTTCAACATATTTGTTCTACACGAAGGGTAGTCGTTTAGAAAGAAATTTGAGCATCCTTACTCAACTCAAATTTCGTTTTTTCTTCTTTAAACGAAAGGTAACGGATTTTATTAATGAAAGGTAATGGACCGAGAACAACTACAACACAATTGTAGTTGTCGGTCGTTTAGTTTTGCGAATTGCAATCAATCTTTACGAAAGCAAATGGCGGTTTTAGTCATTAACGAGATCAAGGCTGTGAGAGTGAGGTTATACATGCAAGTTCTTCCAGTTTTAAGGTCCAGACTACTGGTGTATATGAACGCAATACGCAGCAATCGTGTCACATTTTCTTACACTTTACAAGTAAATTTTAATCAGTGATTATAATGTTATGTTTTGATTATGTGTGTTTCCTTTACGTTTTTAAATTAAAATAGATACAATAGACCACTACAACATATTTGTACAATTCGTGGTAAATATAAGACACTTTAGTTACATTTTCATAAACAAGTTTAACTCTCTCTACGAGTAGTGACTACAGCTTCATAGTTGTAAAATCCCTTCATTTCATTAGTTTTTGAGTAAAGTTCTGAACGACATGACATTTATGACGGTTTTGATTAACCATGCAGTGCATTAGTAATACTTTTCTGTCATACCTACTTTACAACTCTTCCCTTTTTACAATGTGATCTTAATGGTTCAGCTCGTTTATTATTTATGCTTAGAAGCTACGTACCCAAATGTGCCTTGGCACAGCATGGTGGTCAAGCAGAAACTGCTTTGACCTTAGGTGTTTAGGACTTTGCCCACGTCACAGACGTGGACAAATCTCAGTAGTGGGCTGAGTGACCCTGAAATAAAAATTAATAATGGTTGAAAATAAACTCAAACTGAACTTTGGATTGATCGCAATACTAGTTTTCGAAATTGAAAATAACTCGAATTGAACTTTGGTTTGGTCACAAGACTAGTTTTCGAAATTGAAAAAAAAAAGCCTTATTTAAAAATTAACGTTTTTCTAAAATTTATATTTTCGATTAGAACTTAGTTTGGTTAACTTCTCAAGCGTAATGTTATGTAATATAAGAAAATTACTTAAAATCTTCATAAACGACGCCTTACCTGTTCGTAGCCCACGTGGGCGGCTTTCGTTGGATGTTCTGTGAGAGGGGGAGTGGGCTAGACCGGCGGCGAAGACCGGGGGTCGACCTGTAGATGAAGTAGGTCGGACACGTCCTCACTCGGGGCGATTCGGAGCTGGACTGACTGTTTATCCGCTTCCTCGGCAACCCATAACTGTCGCTATGCGCTGGAAAACATCGCTGACTAGCAACGATCCTGTATTGTCGATGGAGGTTATATCTGCCACGAGTATACTAAACGAATTTGAACATCACTTAAGTTTTTCCTGCTTCATTTTGCACCAGCGATGTATTCATGAAAAGCTTTTGACATTCTTTGTACAAAATCTTTTATTAAACTTTATTATGGTGATGTTCATTATGGCAAATTTACAAAATTACAAAATTTCGTATTGGTAATGTCTTCAAGAAATGTCTGTTTTTGTAATGTAAATGTTTTCCAGCGCGAGAACACTTCTAGTATTTTAAAAAAAAATAAAAGAAGTCTTAAGTTATCATATAGTTATTGAAGTGTTTGGTATGTATATTTTACTATTTCAGTGTTACGTTAATCTAAATGGTGAATTTTGATTACATCGCTGTGTTGAATAACATAAGAAATCAACGCCAAAACAGTGAAGAATCGACATATTCTTTCTTCAGGCCCCCTATTTTTACCGATTCGCCTTTAATTTTTATGTGAGTGCAATTTTACATTTGATTTGTTCTTTGAGTTGTAGGAAGGCGGCATACTTCATTGAGTAACATAATTAAATTCATCTCTCATGGTTAACAAAACGGGGAACGATTCGCCGCTAATACTCATAAATGAATGTCTAATCGTCATACAATTCGTTGGTAAATAAACATCTTACTGATTTTAAGCGATTTAGACCGGTTATGACGACACAGTGTGATGAGACCGTGGGATCAAGAATTACGAGTACGAAACGCTTGATATTCGTATTTTTGTTTTCTTTTACGAACATTGAGTAACTAGAATCGAACATGTAGTTCGAACATACAGAATGAATGCAAAGAATAAGTATCACAAATATTTAGTTGTTCATAACATCTATCGTTTTTCCGAGAGAACCTCAATAAAATCAATTACGAACAAACTATCTCAAATTTCACATGGAGTGACTGGGCTTTGGGTTCCGGTATTGGAAAAATGACAAGCTAGGGCGTTGGCAGGACACAGAATCCCTGTTGCAAGCAGATAAATGCATACATCCCCTTCGTTTCGCTCTGATCCTTGGGTACTAATCTCCCTTAGGTTTCATTAGCCCGTGCGACTCCTCCATCATAGCCGCCATTGGTACTCCGATCCTTGCACTGTAAATCAAATAAAATCGTATGTATTAAAAAACAGTCTTGCTGACATCGCCGCCGCTTCCTCTATTTGTCCCGCCGCCTCCTCCGCCGCTAGCTCCGCCTCTAGTATCGCCCCCTTCGTTCCAGCCACTAGTCTCACAATAGCCCTGACGTACCCTTCCCCGTACCCCGCACCTCAGCCCCGCCTCTAGCGCCGCCACCCGCACTTGTAGTCCCACCGTCTCCGCCCCTCCCCTTTCACTAGCTCCGCCACTAGTCGCGACTGCTCGTCTCCTTGCACTAGCTCCGCCCCCTACCAGAGCACTGCCTACCCCTTCCCGGTTCTACTACTTATCTGCCGCCCCCGCTCCCGCCACCCGTATTCCCAGCCCCGCCGCCTCCGCCCCCGCTAGTCTCTCCACCTTCGCCCCCGCCACTAGCGTCGCCGCCTTGTCAATATCTAGGCCGTGCTCTCCCCCGTTAGACCCGGCACCGCCGCCCCGCATTAGCTCTGCCCCCTGCATTTTTAATTTCGCCGCCTCTGCCCCTCCTCCTCCCACTGGCCCCGCCTCTCGATTCCTTCCACTAGTGCCACCACCCCCGGCCCAAGCCCCACCGCCCCCGATTTTGGCCTCGCCGTCACCTCCCTGGTTCTACTCTTGCTCTGCCGCCCCCGCTCCCGCCGCCCGTATTCCTAGCTCCTCCGCTCCCGATAGTTCAGCCACTAGACGCTCCACCTTCGCCCTCGCTAGCGTCGCCGCCGTTACCACATACCTCGGCCCCGCCTCTAGCCCCGCCACCTGCTCTTCTTCGCCTCCACCCCTCTCTCTCCACTAGCCCCGCCACAATTACCGACTGCTCATCTTCTTCCACTAGTTCTATCGCCCCGGACACCAGCCCCGCCGTCCCCTCTCCGATTCTAACTGGCACTGCCGCCCACGCTCTCGTTGCCGGTATCTAGCCCCGTTGCCTCATCCCCCTCTAGTTCAGCCAATAGACTCTCCACCTTCGCCGTCTCTACCGTCGCCGCCCCTGTCAATGTCTAGGCCGTCCCCTCGTTAGTAGATCAGATACTTCCGCCCCGTCACATGCACTTCTTCGCCTCCGCCCCTTTCTCTCCACTAGCCCCGCCACAAGTCCCAACTCCTTGTCTCCTTCCACTAGTGCCACCGCCGCCGACACCAGCCCCACCGCCCTCGGCCTTCTCCCCGCCGTCCCCATCCCCGGTTCTAACTGGCCCTGCCGCCCCCGCTCCCGCCACCCCCACTCCCAGCCCCGGCGCCGACGGCTAGCGTGTAAGCGGAGCAGCCACTTTCTGCCGCGCGTGTCCTGCCTTCCCCGAGATCTTTTCATGGGCCCTTTTTGGGAAGAATTGCCCTCCATTGAGGCACCGGAGGGGAGGCGCACTCGCCCTTTGTGTCTGCGCGTTCGCTCATGACCCTTCCCCGACTCCCCGCCTTTCCGCGCTGTTCAGCCCTCGCGCTCGGAGCCTGACTGCCTGCCGCGAGCTTCTCTTGTTAAAGGCCCCCCCGTCCTTATCGAAAATCGACCAGGGGAAGCTCTATAAATTAACTGCACTATCGTATTTCTAATAAACTACCCGTGTAACGGTAAGTGAATGTGTGTGATTGTTAGGGGGGAAGAATACGTATTGGCCGTGTCCCGAATAGATAGAATTATAGGCGTACATTCAGGTGCTATTGAAAGACGGTATCTAGGACGGTGGTTTCGTGGAGTGCTACAGTGTGGTTTGCGGGTGTGGCGGACAAGAAAAGGGAGAAGACATCCGGGATATAGAAGAAAACGATTTGTGCGGCAGATGACTGCATCTTAAAGAAGGTGATGGGGGGTCACGGTAGCTTCCATCCTAATCTGTTATTTGAGAGGAACCGTTTCTGCGATTCATTTGCGATTGACAAATCTGGCGTCTTTTTAATATTTGATTTATTTCGAAAACCAAGATTTCATATTATATCCGTTTAATTCTATTATTTGTGTAGTATTCACATTTATTGTAATGAACATTTCATCTTCAAAGATTCTAAACAACGTCAAATCGAAACTACAGACAACTCGTCATTTATGTTTTAAGTTATTTTTCGAGATTTCGAACCACAACTCTGCCATCAGAATATTATTTTATTTGTTCATAACTCGAGATTTTGAAAGTAAGGTTGCTTAAAGAAAGACTGGCATTGTTTTCTACTACTGATCATTTGAATGGGTGAAATCCAGAACGGTACAAGTGACATTTTGTAAATTCAGAGAAATCTGTTATTTTAAGTCAATATTACTGTAAATCAAGGGGTTTGCTTCATCATTTAAACCAAATAATTTCAATTCATTGCAACCGCAAAATAATACACTGCCCCTGAAATAAACAGGATTTTCTCAGAATTTATAAAATGTCACGTATACCTTTCTGGTTTTCCCCACCTGGTCTATTTCATGGTTCTGTATGTTTCGGAAACTTTAAATAGAACATATGTATTTGAATTCTTATAGTATATGCTTCTCTAAAATATTTTATGTAGAGACAATTATCACATTGACAGAACGATAGTGGGTATTGTATCAGCACATTGCCACTTTGAAAAGGATACCATCGGGGTGGCATCCTTGCTTGTGATTGTGTTGGAGGCGATTGCAGTGGTTTTTTGTGGCAGCTGAAATTGCCAAGGGACAGATTGAAGTGCACATAAATTGGCTTTGCACCAACAAAGACCTAAACGAAGCGCAGACATTCACGAGGTGAATGCGGGTGGCCGTGATCGTTGGAAGAAATGGCGCCCTGCCCACTGCCCGCTGTCACGGTAAAATGTCAAGCATGGAGTTACTCTCAGAACACAATATTGTGATTGTCTGTTTTACTTAGTTTTCATTTGTTTTCACATTGGGCTAATCCAAAGAAAGTTGATTAGTGAGAAATAATCAAAAAATGTTCTGCTCAGTTAGGAGATATTTATTTTTCTGTTTTATTGACCTAACTCTGGACTATTTGGAAGTGGGTTGCCAATAGATCGTTTAGTGTATATAATTTGAAACACTATTTATTCACTTTTATGTCTTGGAATTATTTTATAGAAACATTATCATGCATTTTCATTGCACCAATTTTCTTCAGGTGACTAAGGTACCTGAACCCTCAATTCAGCTGGAGAAGCAAATTATTACTCGTTAAGAATTGTTTACGGAATTCTGTGGTTTCAGTAAACTAGAACGCTGTAGATGTAACTAGTGGTATGTAATTATTTTTAAATGTATACATAACTGCTTTATTCTTGGTTACGCGTTTCCATGAAACCACGGAGAAAACAAACACGACAAAGCCCCCTCGTTAAGGATTTGAGAAAAGAATAAGCGACAGATCGCGGGGGAAAAACGGGCAGAAGCGGCGGCGGTGGCGGCGCCGTGGGTGACCGCAGACGAGGGAAAAAGCGTCGGTGGCGGCGGCGGCGGCGGCGGCGCCCCCAGCGAGCGCAGGCAACGAGGCGGCGCCGCGACGCCCACCGACGCAGCGGGGCGCCCTGCACCTAGCCCCCTCGGGGTTCTTCCCCTCGGCGGAGCGACGCCTGGAGGTCGAGGGGTTCAAGGTCCTCAGTCTAGAGAGAGCGTAGGCATCCGCGGCCGGAGTCAGTATTCTGACTGTCCGGGTGAATGGCTGTTCGGGTGACGCCGCGTCCATGGCGAAGGTGCCGACGTTTCGGTCGCCATTCTGCGACCTGAGGTGCCTTACTCCCTGAGGAACGTCGCAGAATGGCGACCTGAGGTGCATTACGCCCTGAGGAAGGTCGCAGAATGGCGACCGAAACATCGGCACCTTCGCCATGGACGCGGCGTCACCCGGACAGCCAAGTAAATACAGTCCCCAGACTAATTCGCTGCCTCGGTTTAAAGGAGCCACGCGCCGCGCCGGGGCAAAATGAATTGTAAGCACCGCGCCAATCGAAATAAGAAATAGATAAGAAAACTCTCTGAAGTAAACTGTATGGAACAGTTAAGTGATGATAAATAACTTTTTCGTTTCAGTTAGTTTGAAGTATAATGAAATTTGCGCTTAGGCGTTGCTCAGGGGGGATGGAGGGGGACCCCCTCCCCGAAAAGTGTGAAAAGTGCCTGAAACCCTTACATAATGAAACATTTTACTTCCTTGAATGTGGTCAGTAACTGATTTTTTCCCCTTTCCCCCTGGCAAACTGGTAAATTGTTATTCAGCAAGTGGGGACAAGGCCCTGTAATTCATCTGGCAACAGTTAATGGTTCAACATGAAATCAGTCGTACTTGAATAATACGTTTTAATATTAAAGTTATATTTGTATTCTCTCTACAGTATGTTTTTTTCGTTTAATGGTAAAACGTCATATGTACTAAAGAAAGAAATTTCGAGAGAAAAGGGGGCCCAGAAATGTAGTAAATGTAGTCCTCCCCCCTCTTGTTTTAAGTGTGGGCATGCCTATGGATATAAGTAAATAGACCAAACTCGTTTTCTCTTCTTACACACCTGATTATTTTATGCGTAAACTTGCCAATCAAACTCCAAGCTCATTATTTACGAATATGTTGACGTCTAAAATCTGCCATTTACATTTGTGTTAAATCTCGGCTCTGGAATTGGCGACGATCATCGGTCGGTAAAATTCCGGGAAAACATTTCTAACGCCTTCAGTCATATTTTAATATTTTTCCTTGTAACGTAAAAACTGTGAAATTGACGTATTTTATTTATTAATATCGACAGTTGAATGTAAATAAAGCTAATTTCTACGTTACTTAAAAACATTTCGGTTGAAAAAAGTTACAATATGTCTATCATGATCAGAAATATCATATTAATTCTGCCTGCCTTTTATCACCTTCACAATTTAAAATCACTAAAAGTCTCCAAATAAGGACAAGTGACTAGTATCCTCTAATGAATTCTAAGTTTATGCAGCTAAAGGTATAGTCGTCTCTATTAGTAGAATATAGATCATACATTTCGATATTTTAATCCGTGTTCATCAAATGCATGTGTGCTTTCCAACTTATTTGAGTTTAATGTTTTTATTAGAGGGCGTTTATCGTTAAAAATCGACAGTTGAATGTACATAACGCTAATTTCTACGTTACATAAAAATATTTTGGTTGAAAAAAGTTACAAAATGCCCATCATGAACAGAAAAATCATATTAATTCTGTCTGGCTTTTATCACTTTCACAATTTGAAATTACTAAAAGTCTCCAAATAAGGGCAAGTGAATAGTATCCTCCAATGAATTCTAACTTTATGCAGCTAAGGGTACAGCCGTCTCTATTAGTAGAATATCGATCATTATATTTGAATATTATAATCCGTGAACATCCCATGTTTGATGCTTTGCAACTTATTTGAGTTTAATGTTTTATTAGAGGGCGTTGATCGCGCCAGCAGGCAGGTGCCGTCAACATCAAATTCCACGTCGTACAATATCGTGAACGAGCTGTTGACCGCCGGGCCCCAGTCCTCGAGGCGCCGTGAGTCACGGCTCTCGTCTGGCGCGAGCAGCGGCGTCCAGCCCGCGGGTGCCGCATCCGGCAGCTGCCCGCAACGCTCTCCTTCCGACGGCCGCCCCTCCTCCCCCCTCCCCTTCCCACCCCCTCGCCCCGAGAGGAGGCCCGCCGCAATCGGCGCTAACGACTCCGCGGCCTCCGCTCCCAGCGCTGTCCTCGAGCCCTGCGCCCCCCCCCCCCCCCCCGCAATTAGCCGAACTGAAACGCAGGCTGATCGAACCTCGCCACGCCGACCGATGGTCGAAATTCGGGGACAGCGGTCAATACATTCGAAACTGTATTATGCTGCCAGGGTCTAAGCTTCATCGTCGTACTTGGTGTAGATATGAATGATTTGATGGATAATAAAAATGAGTTGATGGATAATAAAAATGAGTTGATGGATAATAAAAATGAGTTGATGGATAATAAAAATGATGTGATGGTAGGGAGCGGATTTTGACGACTTGAAACATCGCCGAAAGTGATCAATAAAATGCTCTTAAAATTTTTGAGAAATGCTCTAAACGAAAAGAAAAATTACAAAAACATTTTATCACAAGCAGTTCAGATGAAGAACTCAAGCAGTTGGATATGTTACTGAAGTAATCTAGGCTTTAGACAAAATATCTGTCTTTACTTATAACAAAATCGTCCGATCCGACAATGATACTGATAGACGTCACAGGAAGCTTAGATTACATACCCACAATTACAATTTCTGAGCGAAGAAACTGAAAAGTCTACTTAGCAGTTATGTGATGAAGCTTTTTTGCGTCTCATAAATATTATTTTAAAATCGTACCATTAAAATAGGTATTAAAATAGATATAGTCATGTTTTAAAATGTCAAAATGCTTTAAAATGACGGGAAACGCTAAAAAAATACTTATTAGTCGAAATCGAAAAAAATGCAAAAAATGTGGTTATAAAACGGTCATTTGCCTTTGTCATAATATAAAAAAATGTCTATAGTAAAAGGCATTGTTTTAAAGTGGGAGGAAGAACGGGAGAACTCCGAGGAAAACTGCTTCGAATCCCACTTAATTCCACTTTAGTTCACTTAAGTCCACTTTAGTCCAAAATAAAGTTCACGAGGATGCAGCACGAGTTAAATCCCGGCCTCTCAGTGCCAAGCGAGTGATCTAGCTCATACCTATCAGTTTCCCCAATACAATCTGTATTCTGCGTGAAGGTGCTATGAAATTAAATTGAAATAGTGAAAAGTAAGATGGTAGAGATGGGACTTTCCAATAGTCAATTCTTGCAAATTTTGAAAAATATTTGAGAAATTGAATCTTTTTTAAAACACCAAGCTTCCTTGTTTCGAAACTTCTTCACGTTTGTTTAAAAATCTAATTGAATGTTTTCAGTTCTTTTATTCTGTCTGTCTAATTGAAGATCTGCTGCAGGGTAATTAGGCTATTATATTCCCTATTGAGTGAAGTTATTTGCCTTCAACGTATTTTTCGTATTACCGTACAGTTCAATCGACAGAACCTAATAAGACACAGGAAGAAAAGCTAGTCTTAATTCCTGTGATCTTGAAAAGTATTTTTTGATTTTACCAACAAATGAATGTGATGTAATATAAATTATGAGTATGGGTATACATATTCAAAAGAACGACACTTTGCATTTCAGTATTAATTATTGTTAAGAGAAGGAGGAACGAAAGATATTAATCGTCACAGGGCCAGTAACTCGAAAAAAGGACCGCTTTCGTTGTAAACTCCAGTTAACCT
Source organism: Gryllus longicercus (assembly GCA_038098605.1). NCBI lineage: Eukaryota > Metazoa > Arthropoda > Insecta > Orthoptera > Gryllidae > Gryllus > Gryllus longicercus. The sequence goes on from JAZDUA010001112.1 coordinate 146,207, forward strand.
TGAGAGAATCTGCGTGATCTGGGCTGTTCGGGTACGCCGCCGTCCTGTCGTGGTCTTCCTCAGGGCTGGTATGCCTAAGGAAGACCACGACAGGATGGTCGAAACGTCGGCAACACAGCCTTCGACGCGGCGTCACCCGGACAGCCCAGATCACGCACATGACTCTGGCCGCGGAAGCCTACGACTCCTTGAGAGAGTCTGTCTCTACGCAACGTTCCAAAATATTTTGATTGCATTTGGATTTGTTGACCACTTCATTCTCCCTCTAGACCACGGTGCGACGAGTCCTCGACGGGAGCCCCTGACGCGCGGGGCGATGGGACATGGGCCTCGTTAAGGGCCGTTCACTGTTCGTCTCTCGACGACCACTCGCCGCTCCGATCTGAAGAGCACTGGCCGTCGATGTTATGCCAGCTGGCACGCGAAAATAAACACGATTCCGCTTGTTGAATCCGCTGGGAGAGAACGTTTCACTGCTCTAATGAGGCTGTGATCTAAACAGTCTTATAAGCCTCTCTTTCCCATCTTTGACTCTTCGATTTGTTGTGGAACGTACATCTGCACGCAATATACATTATCGGTTCGCAATAGTACATTATCCTTCTTAATATTTTTTTTGGAAAATATAAAGTACTTTTTATTCTGTACGTATTTGCCACTACGGAATTGGAGCAAGATGTAATAGAATTGAAATGTAATGGAATGGAATTGGGAAGTGAAGTAATCATTTTTTTCTTTTATTATTGACATTAAATATTACACTGCAATTTCATCAGTAATGCTTTTTTTTTCCTGTTTGATCCAAATGTACGAGAAATAAGCGAAGAAACGTAATGTCTTAGCCACGTAATTCCCAGCTGACAATTTTGTGGTCTATAATTTGGTGAGCACTAATTTGAGATGATTATTTGGAGCGTCGGTGATGAATTGGGGAAATTCACTTCAGGTAGTAAAGAAGGGGACACAGTGACATTAATGACTCTCTGCTGATTTCCTCATTTGCCACATTAGATGACAAATTGCCAAGGTGCGTCAACTAAGTGCTGACGGCTAATAATGAGTCGCCCCTTTCAACTCTTCACATCCTCTTCATTGTTCCGGTGGTAGAGAAACATTGATTGAGCGTTTGATATTTCGAATATCCATCTACACTTTACTCAATGGATATTACTCTCCATTGTAAAATTTGCTGTGGCATCTCGACTTTTGCATAACAGTTCACTTCACCGAGCCAGACAAGATCACGCAGCTGCGTGTGGAAATTATCGGATAATAATATAATAATAAACGCGTTCGGCTAATTTTGTACTTGAAAATAAGAAATGTGTTAAATCAAAGAAATGAAACAAATAGCTTTCAAACTACCATATCCACCAAACTTTATTGTTCCGGTCGTAGAGAGACATTGATTGAGTGTTTGGTATTTCTTATACCCATCTGCACTTTACTAGAACATTACTCTACATTGTAACTTTTGGTGTGGCATCTCAACACTGCCATAACAGTTCAGTTCACAGTCAGACAGACGGTCACGCCGCCGCGTGTGGAAATTATCGGATAATCTTCTACGTGTTCAGTTAATTATGTGCTTGAAAATAAGAAAAATGCTAAAGCAAAGAAACCAAACAAATAGCTTTGAAACTACCATATCCATCAAACTTCATTGTTCCGGTTGTAGGGAGACATTGATTAAGTGTTTGGTATTTCGAATATCCGTCTGCACTTTACTAGTACATTACTGTACATTGTAACATTTTGTGTGGCATCTCAACACTTGCATAACAGTTCAGTTCACCGAGTCAGGCAGACACGGTCACGCAGCCGCGTGTGGAAATTATCGGATAATCGTCTACGTGTTCAGTTAATTTTGTGCTTGAAAATAAGAAATATATTGAAGCAAAGAAATGAAACAAATAACTTTCAAACTACCAAATCCACCAAACATCAAACCAAATCCTACGAACGTCTTCGACTGGTGTAATGAAGAGGCTCAGAAGTGTGGCACAAGCAGTGTTCGTGGTTGTGGAAGCGGAGTGTGCCCTGAGTGAAGATAAAGGAGATGCCGTCTGCAACGCGGGAGACTTCTCGGGCGTGAGGCGGCGGGACCTGGGGCAACGGATTCTCCCCGCCGTCCCTCGATGCGTCCAATTTGCGGTTGCAGCGGGTGGAGAGTTCGGTCTGCGCTAATGGCGGACGAAGTGGGAAGAAGCGACGCGGGGCGAAAATGGCGTCGGTGGGAATGGCAGCGATGTAGCCGAGGCAGCTCGACCCTTTCGGCATTCGTCGAGTAGCGAACGACCGAATTTTGGGGATGGGATGCTTCATATTTGCCGAGCGCCAAGAAGTTCAGTGCTTGCTCTACCCGCTAGGCTGGAGAGTCGGTCACCTGAACATTTTGAAAGGAGACCCACAGCCTTACAGTATAAAAACAAATATTTCCTTGAATATGTTCAATTACTGGTTTTCGACTTTCCCTGTCATATAGGGAAATTATTGGGAAATTGGTAAATAGCTTACTTTCTCTTATTACTTATCTTTATGGTTTTGGTTCACTTCACTTAGAATTGATAGAAATACATTTAGAAAGTGTGAAAGAACCACTTTAAATATCGGGCTGAAAAACCGGTTTTTGCAAGGGTTTACGACAAAAGCGCGTGTACTTATGACGATTAATGCGGTGAGCAGCGGCGATGGTGTAACGGTTAACTGTTATACCCTAGTTGGCGGATTCAAACCCGATGGAAGCCGTGGATTTTTAGAGACGAAGAAATCTTCGTACACCTTCCTTCGAAGGGGGAAGTAAAGCTGGCTGTCCCATGTTAGTAGATTTGCTTGCATGTAAAAGATCCTCAAGCCTAAATTACGCCTCTGAGCTAAATTCAAATCGCCTGTTTCTCGCCCAAGAAATACCACCTTTCTTTGCTAGTTGGTGAAATGAGCGTAGCGAAATTTGCGTGGTCAGACGGAAGAGCGGGCCTGATGACCCGAGTGTCGCCACGTAAAGTACGGCATCAATTCAATTCAATTCGATTAATGAATGCAGTTGGGAGAGGTTTTAGGATAAATTGTTCGTAATTATTTATAATTGAATTAATTCTGTGAATGTATTAGCAAATATTGATGTATTTGAACCTACATACCGCCCTTCGCGATTAATAGGTTATCGATTTATTCATTTGACTCTGTTTCGAGTGACGAGTGAACACCAATTTTCCATCCCGTCGCGATGGTTAGCAATAACAAAATTGCAGAATGGGGGTGGAGAGAGCGGTAGAGGAAAAGTTAGTGGAGTTGGCGGTGAGTTCAGTGACTACGAACGTGGAAGATGAGATTGCAGGAGGAAGATGAGATTGAGCTGCAGCAGCGAAATTACTGAGGTGGATAAAAGCAGCCTCTATGGCAGTGCGGGCGGCGAGGCGGTGGATTTTGATTCTCGTCATCGTTTGAAAGTTATTTGTTTTCCTTTGCTTTTACGTATTTCTTATTTTCATTCACAGGCGGCTGCGGAATAAATGATGCAAGCAGAGGTAGTGATGGGGGCTGCAGAAGGGCCGGAACGGGGTGGGGGCGGGAGGGGAGGTTGGCGACGGCTGTCGGGGGCTGTCGGGAAGTGAGCGGGGGCAGCGACGGAGGCGCGGCGCTCGGCCGTCCTTTGCAACGCTCATTAAGGAAGCGGCCGGGCGCTCTTTGATCAACTCCCGGCGGCGATGGCGGGGGCGGGGGCGTCGGGGGCGGCGGGGGAGCTGGCGGTTTCCGGCCCCCAGGCCTTCGAATGCCTTTTTCGCCGTCGGTCGCGGAATTAATGTTACTCAGGCAGCCGCCATCAACGCTCAACTTGTTAGCGGCGCTGCCGCCGCGGCTACCACTGTCGTCACCGTCACGGCCATCATTGGAACCACCGCCACATCTTACACGAGAAATGCATGAGCCGTGAAGGGAAGTGATTGGAGGAAATTTATTGGAACACGAAAATGTAATTTCACGTCGGCCAACATAATTTTTTTTTGTAGAATCTGAGAAATGTAACACAAAAGAATTTTGTCACAGACACAGTAATAGAAATAAGAAGTGTTTTAACTACCAGATGTTTTCAAAAGAGGCATCTGAGCATATTGAAACTTAAATCACTATTCTGAAAACGCGAGGCTGACAAAAACGTATTGTGAACGAGAAAAAATAGAACTGTAAATTCAATTTTCATCTACTCTGATTATTGAAGAAAACGCTAGTTACTTATCGAGGAAATGGAATTGTGCATTACATTTTTTCAGCCCAAACATATATAGCTGTTTCAAAAATATTAAGAATGAAAATATGATTTGCTCTATCTACGCATAATGCTTTTATAAACCACTCTTATTTGCACCCCAGTATCTGATTGTTTTTTAAGTAGATGGATCACAACGAAGAAAGTCGCCTACGTTTTTTAGTATTTAAGAATAAATAAGGAACAAAACAACAATCCAAACACTGCAACGTGTTTGTTTTCACCCGGAATAAAAACAACAGACAAGGTCTGAAAAATAACACTCTTCCATATTTAGGGGACAGGATATGGCTGATACGCAAACCGTCTTGATATACGTCGGTCACATCAAAGAAACAACAAACGGTCTTCGAAAGTTGACTTTCTAATGGCTAATGTGTTAATAATATGTTAAAAACTTTGAATTGTTGTGGTTTTATTGTTTTTAATTCATATCCGAGAGTACTGCATGATATCTGCTACCATAACTGATACATATTTTTTAAAGGCTGTCCAATACACAGCCGTTTTAAGCGCCCATCTTTATTGCAATTCGAAATAAGATCAGTAGATCAAAATAAAATGAGATCAGTAGCTAAACACGCCTGTTGACGATATGATTAATGAGACCGTTTATAATGGGGGCAGTCAGGAAATAAAATATCGAACATTTCCAGAATAGATGAATCCTATAACGAAAGAGAACATTCTGTGGTATCAGCGGATGTTAGTATTAACTGAACGGGACATGCCAGTATGTACGAACTGCAAGAGAGAGAATTGATGAATGATGTGTGCGTACTGACCAATTTGAGGTTAATATGAATATTTAAATATTTTATGATGTACGTAATGTCAAAGGTGATGGATTATTTATTGAATGTAAAGAATTTTTACTATGCACTGAATATAACTCGGCTATTTTAAATAAGTGTTCCCCAAATTGTAGTTCATTTTGTGATCCAAAAAACAATAATGAAGTTTTGTATATCTTAATTAAATATTAATTGAGGCTGAGAATAAGTTAGATTATTCTGAAGCTTTTCGTGTTAGTACTTTTTCATTCAGTACGTCAGTGTTCGCTAGCATACATCAATATTAATTCACAATAAGGTATTTCGGTGAATGGTCTCCTATTTCTACTACATTGAATTTGCTAGTGGGCGTGCGCTATACTGCATCCTTTCTATTAAGAGAAAGATGTGAGCAGAAATGTTACTGCGAGCTGTTAAATCTGTCTTGTCCTTTTCTATTATGAGCGATCGATATCACATAAGTGTTGTGGCACGTGTAATCTGGTCTTTATTTCCCCTCACTTGAGCAATGTCGTAAGATATTGTAACACAAGGCTTGGAGAGTGGTAGTCAGCCTCGAAACCCAATACGAGAGGGAACGAAAAAAAAAAAAAAAAAAAAAAAAAAAAAAGGTCTTGTTAAGTGTCCAGCGAGAAACCCAATGTGACTGTAGCGGTCTTTCATGATGACCGTGGCTAGATCCAAAGAGGTTTAAAAAAGAGGAAGAAAATTAGAAATGACGAGATAGATGTGATCAAACTTTATAAAAAACGTAAACGCGTTAAAGAGAGGAGGAATATGTTCTCTTTAAAGAGAAGTGTTTTTTTCTTCTACTGAAAAGTATGTCACAGCATAAATCAGGAGACGATGAGAGGCGAAGGAAAGGATATAAGATGAGACTGAACTAAATTGTCAACAAGATAAAACGGTTGATATACTAACAACGACACAAAGGAGAGTTGGAAATAAATTTTAAAAAAATACCGTAACAATTATCTAAGACTATATCAAATGGTTGCAGTAAAATTTGGGTACGATTCATTGTGTGGGAAAAGTTTTTTTGTACCCAGGAGCGCACCCAGGATTTCTCTCCGGGGAGAGGCGCTACAGATTTAGTGTTCAGCCGACTTTATTTTCTTATAAAGAATTTTTCGCTAATGCTTTCACTTGTACTTTTATTTGTTGACTTATAGTAATATTGCGCGCGATGGTGTAACGGTTAGCGTATCGGACTGTTATACCCAAGTTGGCGGGTCCAAACCCGATCGAAGCCGTGGATTTTTAAGGGCGAAAAAAATCCTTCGTTCGCCTTCCTTCAGAGGGGAAGTGAAGCCGACTGTCCCATGTTAGTAGATTTACTTGCATGTAAAAGATCCTCAAGCCTAAATGACGCCTCTGAGCTAAATTCTAATCGCTTATTTCTCACCCAAGAAACACCTTCTTTCTCTGCTAGTTGGTGAAAGGAGCGTAGCGAAATTTGCGGGGTCAGACGGAAGAGCGGGCCTGATGGCCTGAGTCTCGCCACGTAAATTAAGGCATTAATTCAATTCAATTCAATATTTGAAATGCAAACCATTGACACTATATTGAATTACTTTCGTTAGAATAGAAAATTAGTAAAACCTATATTCTTTTGTAATGCGAATCATTGGTTTCTGACGTGAGGGGTGAAGCCCCATTAGCCCCACCCTTGCGTGCACCGTTTTTTAAACCCTATCGGACGTGTACGTTTCTCAATTGTTCGGTTCTCGAAACTGGAAAAGGGAGACGAGAAGCGAACGGGACGAAATTCCAGGTGCCGCGCAGCGCCCGGGAGAGAACAGTGCAGCGGCGCAGAAGCGGCGCGGCGCGCCAGCCCCCGCTGCCCCGCGGCACGCAGCACGTGACCGGCAGGGGCGGGGGCGGGGGCTGGCCGGCGCGGCTCCGGTTGCCCCTTTGGCGGTGCCGAAACCCGACCGGCCAGCCAGCCAGCCAGCCAGCCAGGCAGGCAGCGCGCGGCCGCCGCCGCCGCCGCCGCTACACGGCAGCCCCCGTTTTGGGCATCTGTCACTGTCGAAGGTTGTTTATGGTTTTTGCGCCCGTCCAATTTCCACTTTGTATCCCGCGCTCGTCCGGCCGACCGCGGCGCTGCGTCGCGTCGCGCCGCGTCGCGTTGCGTCGCGTCTGGCGGCGGGGACGGGGGCGAGGGCGGGGGCGGCGACGGTAGCGGAGCCCGTAGCGGAGCCGGTAGGAATGGAAGATGTCGAGATGGTGGGGACGGTGAGAGAGGCGAGATTAAGGACGAGAATGGGGACAAAACAGGGTCAAGGGAAGCGGGTGCGCCGGGGACGTGAACGGTGTCAGTGGCGTGGGTGGCGGTAACCACCGAGACAGGGTCGGGGAATTCAATTGAATTGAAATGATGCCTTATTTTTTAAGTGGCGAGACTCAGGCCATGAGACCTGCTCTTCCGTTTGACCACGCAAATTTCAGCAAATAGCAGAGAAATGACGTATTTCTTGGGCGAGAAACAGGCGATTTGAATTTAGCTCAGAGGCGTAATTTAGGGTTGAGGATCTTTTACGTGCAAGTAAATCTACTAACATGGGACAGCCGGCTTTACTTCCCCTCCGAAGGAAGGCGTACGAAGGATTTTTTCGCCTTTTAAAATCCACGGTTTCGATCGGGTTTGAACCCGCCAACTCGGATACAACAGTCCGATACGGTAGCGGCGCGGGGACGGGTCGCGATTAGCTGCGAGGACGGTGTCGAGGACGTTGGCATCGTCCATCTGACTGTCGGCGCACAGGCAGCTGCAGGGAGTGCACCTTGCCGCCGTGCCCTCCACAATGAACGCGCACCGCCATAGGAGTCATGAATTACGTCGCCCGCGTGATCGCTGATGCAGTGGGCTTTCCAAAGAAGCATGCGCGAGCGAAAGTCTGTGGGTCCGCGAATTAGAAGAAAAAAAAGCCTAGGTACGCATGGGCGGTCTCTTAGAGGGAGCCTCATACAATCGGCGGTCGTCTTTTCTCTCTGAAACGGTAGATGTTGGTTGTCACCGGTAATTGCATGATACGCAAGTATGCGAGAGTGTTTTGACAAACAACCTGAGTACCGTGCTTGAGATAGTCTGACAATGAGTGAATTATAAGGATTAAAATGTTTAGAAAGCAAAAAAGTTATATTCTGCAATATTTAAGTAGATATAAGAGAAGAATAAATATATTGCTTTTTATTGCCAGGATGTAGGAATATACACATATGTCTACTGCTCAATCTGAAATAAAAATAAATAATGGAGTTCATCCGATATTCCGTGTCCGTTGTATTATGGACCATCTTGGAAATTTTATACAATATCCCGTGTCTTGCAATTAGGCCAGCAACTTCTTAAGAATACACTGTTTTTCATACGCATTGAATTTTTGCTTCGCAACGAATTTGTTGTACGTTATTCATATTAGAATCGTACTTGTCGCAGGGACAAAAGATTGAAAATTTCACAGATTTTAGTTTCATACAATGACCTACGGTCAAAATTGAATGAAATATTTTCCTTCATTCCTCCAAAATTCTGATAAATTTAATTATTCTTCTCGCCTTTTTTCCCTCGACTCAATGATCTATCCATTAAACCACTTACAATCCTAACCCTCAAACTTTCTTCACGTATGCATTTTTAATGTTCACATTGCATTTTGAATGCGGTTGCTCCAGAAACTGGAAAATCACCCTTCGAGCCTAACTTATACCTCGTCCTTCGTTGCTTTTTGTGGCGCGATGCCAATGAATCGGGAAGAGAACCAATTCGTGCGTGCTTCATGCTCCAAGGCGCCCACGGAAAGGTGTATCATTAATATCACTTCTTATTATCATTCCTGACTTCTGCATTGCTGCAAGGGGTAATTCTTTTGTATTTTCCAATAAAAATAATTACGTCCACAGAATGCTTTCTAAAACGAAAACTGGTAATAAGTTATAAAAGTGTGTTTCCTTCTTGGATGGGGTCAAATTAGTATATTTTAGTTCTGTCGAAGAACTTCGTAAATTGTTAACTCATGGCTATTGGTAATCGTAAAAAAAAGTTCCATATAAGTAGCAGAAACCGCACCCAGAAAGAGAAAGAGACAAATCAGGAAATTATCGTTAATATAAAATACAAGTCAAGGAGAGAGTCGTTACTCAGAAGGTGCAAAGTAATTTCAATGTAATGTAAAAAAAAATATTTTAATGGATAGAGACGTTCAGCACTGCTCTCAATACGTATATTCCATTTGGAGTTTATGGCGAAGATGTGCTGGTGTTATAAGCGTAGTGGGATGTAAATAACCACGATACAACGGTTGTAAAGAAGTAAAGAAGTGCGTAACAACCACGTAAATTAGAGGAGCACTCGGTCGCAGCCGGTATCATTAGGAACGAGGCGCAATGGTAGACTTGTAACAACCGGAAACATCTTAACTGACGAGGAAGCTTCGGTGCATTCCGTACCAATTGACGAGCGGAACGCGCGGCGCGGGGGGAGGGGGGCAGAAACCGCACCCACGCGCGCCCCCTCGCTCTCCCCTCCACCTCCGCTCCGTCTCCCCTCCCTCCCTCCCCCTCTCCCCGCCTCTTCCCTCTTCTCGCGTCCTGTTTTTATCTGATCAGATGAAGAACTGTGTTCCGTCCTGGCGACGAAACTCAATTCTTTCAGCCCGCCGAGGACATTGACTTTGTCGTTGTTTTTTCTAATGTCAGAATAAAAATTAATGGCCGTTGGCTTGTGCACCGAAGTTAAAAACTAAGTGGCGTTGGCGCCCACCGAAGGGAAAGTAATTCTCCATTGTGTATTAGGGAAGTGCACTCAAGTAGATCACTTTTTTGTTTGCCTCGATAGCTTTTTTCCTTTTTTGTTTTTCGTTTCACTTATAACAGCTCCACCCGACACGGACAAGCTTTCTATAAACGGAACCGAGCGACGGGGCTGTAAAATATAATGGTTAGTGTTGTTTGTCCGTGGCCAGCCCAGGGCGTGGCTTTCTCTCCGTTACAACTGCAGAGAAGTAAGATAGAAGAGATTATTTATGGGCCGGTGCTGCGTGTAGTGTCCATAATTGTAGGGTCGTTTTCAGTGCGAATGCCGTAACTACCCGCGGCATACGTCGCTTTGCTCCTGTGAGAAATGTGGCTGTCGGCTGCCTCTGTCCGTTGCACGTCCACCCCAGGCCCCATCCGCTCTTATCGGGCGGCTGTACCTCTTCGGAATCGCTGTTCGAGTTAGATACAGCGCACGCGGGGGGCGTGGCGCGTCTGTGATCTCCTGTTCTCGGCGGAGAAAGTGACAGAACGAAGGCGAAGAGGACGATAAGTAGGATATTTACGCAGGAGGTGAGATGTATCTGAATTACAGTGCGCGGTGAATCATTCGTTAGGTGTATCTGGTAGAAGATTAGGTTCCTCGAAGGAGAGGTGTTAACATGTCTGTAATCACACGTCGGGTTAAATGCAGTTGGAAATGGGGCGTTTTTTTTATGATACCGGGTGCTACAATGTTGAACGATACTACCCTTTTATCTGTGTTGTCTTATTCTCGGCAAATGGTTTTATTACGAGTCAGGAACGACAATTAAAACGTTATCTCCGGAATAGATGTTAAATTCGCCCTATTCGATTGACATGTTTTCTTCATTAAGAGAAGTCACTTCGACAACTTATCATGCAAACTCAGATATTTATGTCCTCATGTCGCCGTTGTTACGAGAGGGTATCTCGAGTAGGTCGGTATTTGGAATTCATGAATATTTTTTCTTGTGGAAAGTCAACAATATTTATATCATATAAGCATGTCGTTGTATCACGAATTCAAATGAATAAAATATGAGCCACAAATTCTCTTACTGTCCTTTCACAAGATCCACATTTCTTTCCTTAATATAAATATCAGCCCACAATCCATTAATTCATTAGTGCCCAGAATTACATAAATGTAACGTATTCTCTTTTATTTACGTTAACAAAATAAGCGAATTTAAAAATACAGCAGAGGTACATAATGCAGAGAAAGCATGAATGAAAAATATTAATATATCATGTGTAAGTTCAAGTTAACAAGACTATTTTTTTCACGTTTGTTCAGGTTTGTTGGCGGTTTAGCGAGGGTTGTTAAGACATACACTTATTTCTAATGAGAGTTTGTGGATAACTTGAAATTCCTATAACTCGTTTGGTTTTCTGATCCGATCTATTTGGTTAGGGCGGAGTTACGTGTGTTAATTTCGATCTTACAGTGAGCTAATTTGTCATAATATGACAGAAAACTAAGCTGTCTCTGGTCATGTGAGAAGTGTCAATGGTTTTGTTAGATATCAAGGGGCTCGAGAACAATATAAAAGCAGTGAAAGAGTTTCTAATTTGAATTAAAAAGGCAACTGTTAATCCACAATGTTAATCCACAATTTGTCTTACCTGATATTAAGACTAGTTTTCTCGCATACGACACTGCTGAAGTCATGCGACGACGAAAGAAGATGCTACAGTATCAACTGCACCGTTAGGCTGCTCCAGTACCCCATTTTCCACATACTCAAGATTAGCATTTTTGCTTCTGCAAGACACTAGTTGTTCCTTAACATCGCAATTCGTAATGTTGATTACGTTCATATTCAAATACATGAACTGAATATTCATTCACTGCTATTACTTTTTTATATGTTACAACATTAAGAGTAACTGTAGACAAACAAATCTCGGAATGTAATGATCGTGAACATTTACTGCATCCCTAACATTTAAGTGTGCTAATATAACGTTCAGTATTCGTGGAAAATGGCTAACAGTAAAACTCACATTCACAAAACGAGATTTTATTTTAAAACATGTAAATGGTCTCAAGATATAAATAACACAGTGAACTATTAAAACTACTAGCGGTGCTACAACTGCCACATTATAGTATGCAACCGCATTATCAACTTTTAACGATAATATTGCAAAAGCCCCAACAATATCTAGCCGACCGCTCTTCGTAGACTCTCAGCTCAACACAGTTTGTCCGGATGGTGGGGCGAGGGGGCCGGTGAAGGTGAACGCTGCGGCAGTGAGGAGTCTCAGCCTTTGTGGGCATCGTCGTCTTCCTCTTGATGGGACGGGGTGGCGCGGAGACATTTTTACAGCCTCATCGCACCGCCTCCGCCTCCACACACGGGCGCGACCCCTAGCCTCGCGAGAAGCGTCGGAGCCCCGTCACACAGGACGCGCTCGTGGGTTGTGCGGGGCGGCGTTCGCGCCAAGGGCTCGGTCTATCCACACTTTTTTTGAATTGAATTGAATTGGCCTTATTTTACGTGGCGAGACTCAGGCGATGAGGCCTACTCTTCCGTCTGACCACGCAAATTTCGCTACGCTTCTTTCATCTAGCAGAGAAAGGAGGTATTTCTTGGGCGAGAAACATGCGATTTTGAATTTAGCTCAGAGGCGTCATTTAGGCTTGAGGATCTTTTACATGCAAGTAAATCTACTAACATGGGACAGCGGGCTTTACTTCCCCTCCGAAGGAAGGCGTACGAAGGATTTTTTCGCCCTGAAAAATCCACGGCTTCGATCGGATTTGAACCCGCCAATTTGGGTACAACAGTCCAGTACGCTAACCTTACACCATCGCCGCCGCTTGACATGTGTGATGGGATGATATCAGCATGTAAAATGCATCAGAAGGTTGCGCCGTAATTTTTTTCAATGTCGAATAGAGGATAATAAATAAGGAATTATTTATTTTCATGTAATGCATCATTAACAAAGAAAGAAGAAACCAGTGAACGAAAATTCCTACAAAAAGCAAAGAAGTGGAAAAGATAGGTAAACTTTAAATCAGAAAGAATATGACCAGAAATTAGCCGGATAAACAAACGTTGAATCGCAAACACAGTCATGAAAATGAATTTTGATGATTTGGTTATCTGAATGCAAATACGTATGTGGTTAGGCGGAAGAGCAGGCCCTATGGCCTGAGCCTCGCCATTAATAAAGACATTATTATTATTATTATTATTATTATTATTATTATTATTATTATTATTATTATTATTATTATTATTATTATTATTATTATTATTATGTGTTCATCACTTACGTCTGTTTGACGACATTTTCCATTTACACCTACGGAATGAGAGTGGTGAAGTGATTTCCATGTTTATTACTTTGTTGGAATATGATGAACACATTTCAGGATTCTGAATTGCGATTTTCACTTTGCACAAAAATAGAGGTATTATCCACGCACATTTAGTTCAGCCCCTATTTCGCTAGAGGGGGCGGAGTGCGGGAAGGGGTAATACGACGACAATATTTTATCATATCTGTAGCTCCTTTGTCAATGCAAAATAGTTTAACTATATGGCTCGTAGCCTTCATGTTTGTCTTTAAAAGTAATATTCTGGACAAGCTGTGGTTGAGTAAAACAGTGAAGTTATCGTTTATTCTTTATACTCCTAATTATAGTTGTGTAATTGACACATTTTCCCTTATTTCTCTATTTCAATATGAAGTGTGTTGTATGACTTCTTACTAAATCTTTAATTAGAAACTCTTCCCGTTTGGGTACCGAACTTTTTTTTTTATTTAAGGTATCAAGGAATAAAGTATTACGGCATCAACAACTAAGTCATTAGCGACCACTATTGGATTTATCGCTATGGTAACTAAATATTACATGATATGGTGATGATAGGGAGTGAAAGGACGAACACAAATACAACCATCTCCGAGGCGGGACTCGAAACCGCGATCCTTCAATTCGAGATCGCTACGACAGTACTGACTTAACGATTTCGGCCATCCAGACGACAGATCGTTCTTTGAAAGTGAAGCAAAACCAGTACCGGCATCAAACCGGCGTGAGTTACCGGCCCACCGAATGAGCCCAATTCGCTCCACTTTCCAGGCCCATAACCGTTTTCATCTCTCCCCGCCGCGCCGCCCGGACGCTCCCGATCACGGCTGCAACGTCTCCATTATCCCGCGGGCGGGCGGTTTTCGGAGGACGTCGTCGGGGCTTAAGTAGGGCGCGCGGCGCGAGGTGCGTCCTCTTATGAGTCCCGCGGGGTAATCCATGCATTTAAACTCCCTCATTAGAGCGCGCGTTCGCAATATGGTCGGCGGGCTGCGCTGCGGTCGCTGGGCCGGGCCGGGCCGGGCCGAGACGCGCGGCCTTGGCGCCAGAGGGACATGTGGTCGTGCGATCCTTCTGCTTGGGGCCTCTGGGTGCAAATTAGGCGACGGGCGCTCGGGGCCCCGCCGGGCAGGGCGGGGCCGCGGGGGTCGGCGATCTGAAGACCCAAATCAGATGTCTTTTGCCTTTTTTATTTATTTATTTATTTATTTATTTATTTATTTATTTATTTATTTATTTATTTATTTAATCTTCAACGTACTTTTGTCGTGCACGCAATCCGAATTATTCGCTTTAGGTTGGGCGACATTGATACTTGGTGCACGTGTATGTCCATTGATGTATGCCCGCTGTCAGACGGCAATTAGCAAAAAGTAGATGATTCTTATAAATAGTGATGTCACTCGAAAAATGCCGCTATCGTTTCCCAGGTTGGAGCAGTACGTATTAGAAGGTAAATTGCAAACGAAACTTTGGTAGTGCGAGAAATGTTATCATTTGGATTGCTCCGAAATTTTATGAAACAACAAACCCTCAACTGTGAAAAAGAATTTTTTTTTGCGTGGCTTAACAGGTTCTCAGCAGCCGAGAACATTACATTGGTTGTGATTTACAAGTGAATTATTGGCATTTGATTACATTTAGAATTAAATGAAATATAATTTGCGAAGTCACATCAGAATAATGCCAATAATGGCAGGTCAAAAAACAGACGTGTGTATTTTCCTTTTAGCCATTGTCATTGTGTACAAAATTTACAATCTGTTTAATAAAAATAATTAAGGGAAGTAATTCCTATATTTAAATATTTTGTCAAAAGTTACTAAAGAAGACTGCACACAGCAGAAATGTACTAGAAAAATTCTTCAAAACTTTTCAGATACACCACCAATTAAGTAAAATAATGAATGAATCTATTCGATGTAAGACAAATTGTAGATGAAAAAATCAATGGAGAGGTCAGAAAAGAGATTTTTTGAATATCTGTCCATGAAGTAATATTGCAGTTTGAAAATATATTATCTCTTTACTCCATAAACAACTATTGTGAACTGAATATTTTCGTAGTATTGATGCAGTGTAAAATAATTCTTTATCCTTTTTTCGGAGTTAGAGAGAAACCGATGAAACTCCAGTTTTAAACATTGTCAATTTCACTGCAAATAAAATGTCGCACAACAAATACTAATATTTGAAATGAATTATTTTCTTTTCATTAGTAAGTCAAACGCTGTTACTGTTAAGATGGCACTGTTAAGATCTTAGCCTTTTGTATTGGACACGTAGGTGAAAGTGGCCGACCTGTTACAGAGGACCTGACGCTTCTTTGTAGATGCGCTTCACACCACAGGAGCGTCAGCACAAAAGAATTCCACACCTTCAGAAGGTCACAGCGAATCCATTAAAGAGGCTTTTTTATGGGATGGTGAATAAAATTCCCATTCGGAGGGCACCGTCACATTCAATTGCCTTTTTTTTCGTTTTGTGATTTCATTGAAGATTAGAAAGTCATACTTAATACGAGTACGGTAGTTTCAGAATTACGTTTTTAAAACACATCCCAATAAAATGAAAAAAAAAATACTGTAATATTTCACTTTAATTACAGTTGTATTCTCATTTCTTTGGTAGACATTTTTGAATCTCTGTAAGTAACATATTCAGATTTGCTGATAATAATATTTGTCCACTCTTATTTAAATGTATCTGTTTATTGTTTAGAATTGGCAGTTCAGTTCAAAGTTATTTGCAGTTGATCACTTAAGACTTACAATTTTTAAAATACATACATATTTTTTTTTCTCTTTTGTGCTGTAAATGACCAGAAAAGTACCGTCAAGGTTTACAGCATTTGCAAAATATTTAGGAGGTAATAATTATATGACGGTATTTTCTAATAACCGTGTGACAGAATTATTGTAAATGTGTTGACATAATAATAATTGTAAATGTTGCATTGTTAGGAACGATAGTCGTATTTTTCGTTCACAGGTTGTAACAATATAGATATTTCTTACAGTAACTGCTGCCAGACGTTTATAGTCTATAGCTGCTGAATCATAAACCATCAGAGTGAAAAGGAAACACCAAGGACAATTGAACAGAAAGTTCAAGTTAACTTAAATTACACAAACAGATAAATAACATTTGAAGCGGACGCGTCTGCTTCCCCAATTATTCGTGAATATAAATACTTCTTCGTTATACTACAATGAGTCTCCATGAGAAGTAGTAGAATTCGTGTTTTGAAAGAAAATTTCAAAATTATTCAGTGAGAATAAGACTGCCTCTATGGATGTTTTTGGAATTGGTTTGAATTTCATTTTTTAGGCAGACCATAAGTGGTGTAAAAAAATGTCTAAAAATTGTACGATTTTAAATACAAATTTATTATGTGAATGATGTGGTGCGATTTTAAATAAAAAAATTATTCTGTGAATAAAAAAGGACCTTCAAACCAATTCTAAAAAACATAAAAAAGGCAATGCTAATCTTACTAAATAATTTTAAAATTTTCTTTCTAAACAACAATTATAACCTACAAAGTCCATAAGTCTCGTGAAAAAGGTCTAAAGATTGTACGATTAAAAAAAAAGTATTATGTGAATGAATGTCGGCCTAAAAAAATAACCTTCAAACCATTTTTTTAAAAAAAGCAGTACAATTCATCGTTCCAGTGAGCTTGCACTAGCTGTCTTTATGACTCGCCGCAAACGAGTGTTGCATAAGAGCAGGCCTACAATGCTAGGTTAGGCGATCTCCGTGCACCATTATACCCTCTGCTTCCTGGTTTGCTAGCTGACCCTAGAACTGATTTTGAATCCGTAAACTCAAAAGGTAGTATGTCATTCGTTATAAACTACGTGCTGTAATTCAGGATATGAAATATAAATTAACACCATAAATTTACAAAACCATTTTGGTGCTGCAATGTAATAAGTACAGGCTTGATCATTTCAAGCTCACACGTGTTTAGAGTACTATTCGGTTTATTGATCTAACAGTCAAGCAAAATTCTAAACAATCCAGAATCGGAGAGGTCACTGATTTAGGTTCATGCCCCCCAAATCAGGAAGGGAGGGGGGACGCGAGAGGAGGACGGGGCAGAGAAAGGGGCGGCACCCAGCCAAGGGGGTGGGCGCACCGAATCGACCACGTCTCGGGACACTTCCTCCCAAATTGAGTTGCAAATTGCTCTGCGGTGACTGGCGAAACGGAGTGAGAATGGAATCTCAAACAAAATTCCTGCTCTAGCCCAGCACAATGGCGGCCGCGCGCCTAACACACTCTACTCGTTCGCTCGCGGAGGAATGTCCAATATAACGGCGCGGGGGTGTTTTTGTTTGTGTGTGCGGGCAAAAACACCGCCCGCGCTTGTGGGTTTTGTTTTGTCTGCCTCTGTACACCTCTCGATATGATTTGACGCAGAGAAAATTCAGTTGTTGTTTGGCAAACAAGGAGTGAGGAACTAAATTTGAGTGGAAAATAGGAGTTGGGGAAAATAATGGCTTTTTTCGTAGCACGCGATCTTTAGCTAGCGAGACCTTGGGAGGTTGACAAAGGTTTTGTGAATTAATGCAAGCTCCGGTGATAAAATTGATAAGTTCCGCTTTTGGTATTTTCTCTTGCGTGATGTAGTACCGAAATGCCTTGGTCTTTGTAATATTGTCTTCGTCCTTTTTTCCACAATTTTATCGGTTTTTGTGAGATAAGTTGCAGATGACCGTGAATATTCGTAAGTGTTTTTGGGTTTTAAGCTTTTGAAGTTGATCCATTTTTGATTGTCCAAAAATCCTTTCTTCATTAGTAGAAAGGTCATTCCTACGACATTTTAAATGAAATGCTTACTTTTAGATTCATATTGCAGAGAAGTGTGTCCATAAAGTGGTCCCACAAACGTGGATACGACTTTCAACATTTTAGAAAAATGGAATGACAATAAATAAACCGTATTGAAATACTTTTAACTTAATTTAGAAAAATAATATTGGTGTTATGTACACATAACATCGAATAATTACGCGTTATGGTTCAAAGCGAAGTTCATATGGAAGGGATCTGAGAGATATTATACCTGAGGAATATTTGTAAATCTCTTATTACTGAAGCATTTATCGAAGATTTTGTTAGTTGATCTCGATAATAGAAATAGAGACTTACAATAATGAACTTAGTCTGCCTCTGCGCCGGAGACCCAATAGACCCCAAGGAAACAAATAATCCCGCACCACGCCCTGAGAAGCTAGGCATCGTAGGAGACCCAATCCATCATCCTTCACATCTGATATTACTAAGTGCACGTGTTCCATTGCGAGTGTTTTCTGGGGCCTCCCGTACGCTGACGTGGGTCGAGAGCTGACGTCAGAGGGCTGCGCTCCTTCAGGGATCCTCCGTCCTGACGCCCAAGCTCAGCAAGAAGCGTGGGAGGAGACCACAGCGGAGGCGGCGGCGGTGGCGACGGTGGCGACGGTGGCGCAGGCGGAGGAGGAGGTAGAGGAGAAGGAAGAGGAGGAGATGAAGGAGAAGGAAGAGGTGAAGGAGGAGGCGACGGCGGAGGCGACGGTGGAGACGGAGGAGGAGGAGGAGAAGGAGGAAGAGGAGGGGGAAAAGAGAAGGAGGAGGTGAAGGAGGAGGAGGAAAAAAGAGGAGGAGTTGAAGGAGGAGGAGGAGGGGGCCGCGACGACGGCGGAGGCGGCGGCGGCGACGACGCTGGTGACGGTGGCGAGGGCGGAGGTGGAGGTGGCCGCGGAGGAGGAGGCGGAGGAGGAGGAGGAAGTGGAGGAGGAGGAGGAGGCGGAGGAGGAGGAGGAGAAAGCGAAGGAAGAGGAAGAGGAGGAGCAGGAGGAGGCGTAGGAGGAGAAAGAGGAGGAGGAAGTGGGAGAGGAGGCGGAGGAGGAGGAAGTGGGGGAGGCGGCGGAGGAGGAGGAAGTGGGGGAGGCGGCGGAGGAGGAGGAGGCGGGGTGAGGCGGAGGCGGTGGCGGAGACGACGGTGGAGGCAGAGGCGGCGGCGGTGGCGGCGGCGGTGGCGTGGCGGAGGAGGAGGAAGAGAAGGAGGAGGCGGAGGCGACGGCGGAGGCGGAGGTGGGACCGAAGGCAGAGGCGGCGGCGGCGGCGGCGGCGGCGAAGCAAAAACCCCCGAGCGGCGGCTGCGTGCGTAGGACACGGCCGGGGAAAGGGGGAGACAGTGCGAACGGCGGTGGCCGCGTGTTCCGTTTCGGCGCCCTTCCTCGTCTGGAGGCTTCTTCCACCGACGGAGGTGGGCGATGTGCGGACTCACAGAGACCGCAAACAGATCATAAAAGCGCTATAAACTTTGCTAATCACTCGCACGTGCGTGCGTCGGCGGCTGAATCACCGTTGGTTCACACGCTTACGCGAGTTTCCAGGGTGGGAAATGCAAGATGTGAGATTTCTTTGAATGACAAAAAGCGTTCATTGTTTTCAGATCTACAGTATAACGTCGTTGACGATGGACAGCTTCCCATGTGACGGAATTAGCGGTTTTTACATTTTGGTATCGATGATTAAGAATTTGCTTGTTCTTTAGTTTAATAAGGGAATTTCCAAACAAAACTGTAAATACTCATCTTACGAAAGAGAATAAAAAACAACTCCTGTGACCTTTATAATTTATTTATTATACAATATCTTGTATGTGGTAAGAGCCACATGGGAGGTTTTCGTAACGTGTTTTCAGAAAAAATATTGCAATAAATAAATATTTAATTCTACTACGTACAAAGTGTAGAATGTTCGAACTTAGCCTACTATACATTATTAACATAAAAAGGGGTTCTTCCTCCTTCCCTTTTAATTCTGTAATTTTTTTCTTATCTTTTTCATATAGGAAGTTGTCTTTCATCGATAATATAAAATTATTCTTCCCGAAATATTCACATTCTGAAATTTGCAGTGATATGTTTGCGTCAACACTTCATGTTCTTTATCTAACTATATTAATTGGATTCTTACAAATATATTATGACAAATATATTTGTCTGGTCTTCCACACTATTGCGAATGTGAGGTCCACATGACGGCAGCTCTATTCATAGGGCGTGCACTCATTTCTACAGCTCCTCTAACATCTAATTAAAGTAGTTGGAGAGCGGTGCATACAGAAACTCTTCCTCCTCGTAGTTACTAGTCAACAAGTACTCTTTTTTTGATGTGCATGACACCCATCTTAACCATTTGTAGCATAGCACTATTAGACCTTAATCCTAATGTGTGTGCGAAGTTACAGATGAAAAGAATCTTAGTCACGGATTGTGAGACCAAAAATTCAAAATCGTATTGTTGTGGCGACTATAGTACTAACATGGCGCGGCGCCTTCAGCGTATATTTTCAAGTCAAAAGATTTTATTTGTGCTTTGCAAGTTTATAATTAAAATAAAATTTAAACATATTACAATTGCCAGGCACTTTCATTTCCATCAAATACAGTTACATTAAATAGTATGGTTTAAAATATTTGTTTCTTTACGAAATTAGATTTAATTATCGTCAAAGTGATGAACGAAGTTTTAACGATTCGGTGTAAATTCGGGAGAGAGTGTTGTAATTCACAGTGTTTCACCAGTGTACTCGCAGGTGCATTGAAACCATGAAAAACACATGATTTTCTCAACGTCTTCCAGAATATCCTAGAGGGGCTGACTAAAAGTTGTGCCAATCGATTTATTTGTCGAGAGGAATCGAATGAGCCGTTGATTCTGTCCGGGTGTTGTAAGCCACCTAAAACGCGTTTTGCTGCCTAAAAACGCAGAAACACAAGTTTTTAGAGGCATTCCGTAGCATCATCTGGATGGATCCGCAGAAAATGACGCGTGCCTCTCCAGGAGACTGAGACGCGCCGAATGGCACTTCATTTGTCTTGATTGGGGTGGTGGACCCCAATTGATTGATGGTGGACCCCAATTGATTGATGGTGGACCCCAATTGATTGATGGTGGACCGGGGTCTAAACATTAGTGAAGGACGAACTCGGAATACTCGATTCTATACATATCCGCCCTGACCAAGATAACGCTCATCCATGAAAAAAAAAAAAAAAAAACATTCTGAGCAGTATGTAGTCGTATCTTTAATTGTTGTAATGATATAAGTTTGCAGCCGACATGTCACTCAGTTTTTTGGAAGGAGGAATGTGAGTTGGGGGTGGTGCCTGAAATATCATTGTGTTTAGATTCTTCAGACAACGCACCTGTGCTTACTCCTCAAATTGCAACGAATGTTGTGAAGGACCATGTGTTTACGGTATTTTACCATTTACAGTCCAGTTCTGATTGGGAACCCTGCAATGTCTATCACTAATCAAAACTGAAGAAAAATAGATGCGAGGAAAAAAAGTTTCAAATCGAGGAAAAAGAGAATCCGATGAGAGTGAGGTTAAGTCGCAGTTTTTGAGTATTTTGCGAACAAATATTCGGAGTATTTTTTTCAAAGGCTTAGGAATGTTAGTATATTTCTGTGAAAAAGTGGGTTTGGATTAAAGGTCGATTATATTGAAAAGTTACGTAGTTTTTTGCTTGTATTAAAGATAAAAGTTAGTGTGGTCGGAACCTCATGGAACCCACCACATATATAAAGAAAGGGAGGAAAAGTTACATGTGTCTGGCAAAGCTTGTCTTACAAAGGCACGTGTCTGTTCTCATGGATCTCCAATTTGTCCACACTTACGCAACTTTTCAATGCGTCCCGCGTCTTTCATCCTGCGCCAACAGTTCCGTGATTGAGAGCGTTGTTTTGCGTAGGGGAGGAAGGGCCGTGGTGGTGGGGGGGGGCGGAGGCGAAATGCGCCAACACGTGTGGCGCTGCGGCGCGGCGCGGGGCGGCGTTCGCGGTGCTGCTGCTGCTGCTGCTGCAGCTGTTGTGTCACACATGCGGCCAGCGCTGTCGCCGGTTAGTGGGGCACCGCGCGGGTGGCGTCGTTTTGTTGCTTCCTGCTGCACTCGCTCGCTTCCTCTTAGTTTCCTCCGTGAATGTGACGTCATGCTGCGTAAAGCAAGGTCATGGGGTTTCAGAAGCTTCAGCACCCCGTGGTAATTGTACCGGATCAGGCTTGATGGGTAGTAGTACGCCAGTGAACTTGAGATGTTGGCTTCTCGAATATGATGGTTTATGCAGTGAAATAATGGCTGAATCGATTTTACGAATATTCCGGGTATCGTGTTTTGATTTCAGGAATAACCGTATTATGAATGAATTATAATTATTTTTTAATGTTGACTTGTTTGGACTTTCTAAACATATTCCATCCCATTTGACAATCGAAAAGACAGTATAAAAATAGTTATTAAGAACATCGGTGAGGTTTTGACCTGAAGTGTTTATTGCAGTCGTTCACTTTCTAATGGAAATCACAGCTCTAACTGAAAGATGCTTCGTGGGATATACTTTTATGGAATGTGAATATTCTATTGTGATTAAATTTCACAGCACTCGTTTAATAAACCAATTAACAAATGAATACTCATCAAAGTCTTTCACAATGTTAATTGTCTTGAAAAAAATTCCAAATCACTATGTATTTTCAGTTCTTATAAACTCCAAATTAAAGTAGAGTATACGGAATATTCAATGTCTCTTTTTTCTTCTGATAATTCTGATAAAGAAGTTATAGGAAACATTAACAAAAACTTAAATGTAAGCATGTGAGAGAATTTGACCGAGATAGCTTTGAAAACCTGAGAAAGAAAGAACATGAGAAAGAGGTCATATTGCCAACGCGTAGATAACACAAGAAATTACGAATATCATCAATAAATTCCAAGTCATTAAGCATGAGGCCTTTGTAAGCCAATAAAGTGTATTTTTAGCCCGTAGTTTTATATTTTAACTCGCACCAAAGGATATTTCAGAAACTTAGGTGGGTTGTCAACTTGAACGTTTATGTTTTCTCTAAAACTTGCTTTTTTCTAGTAACGACATCCGACATCTTTTTGGATGCAGCTACTTGACTGTCAGGGAGACACCGCGTCCTTGGCACAAGTGCCAACGTTGCGGCCGCCATTTTGCGCCCTTCCTCAGGGCGAAAGGCATTTTGCATCTTAAGACGCGGCCAGCCAAGTAGCTACTGACTCCGGCCGCGGAAGCCTACGCTTTTTTTTATGCTTTTGATCGTTTGTGTTGTCTAGCGAAATGTAGTTCTGATTTTGCCTTAATTATTATGGAATGCTGAAAATTGTCATTATAAACTTAAGATTGAAAATCAAAGAAGATATAAAATCAAAGAAGGTAGCAAATAAGTTTATTTGATATACGTGCGCATTCATCATTACAAACACTTTAGCTTGCAGTACCACTATGTTTTAATTATAGTTTTGGAAGTGTAAGAAAAATGGGGTATGTAATAAATTAAAGAGAAGTGTGGGGAAGGACTTAAAGAAGATTGGAGATGTACAGACTTTAGAACGAAACGTTAATCATGTAAAATCTGAAGGATGGTGATTGTAAATAAAATAAATTCGTTATAAAACGGATCCTAATCACAACTTAATTCTGCAAGGAATTATGAACAGTTTTTGTGCATCCAGAATAGAAAGCGAGCCTTTGACATACGAATAAAATGTTGACGGACGAGGAGACGATAAAAGCCGAGTTGGGTATTTATTAAACCCTTTTGCTAAAGACTATTTCGTAGGAGGTTCTCACATTTTTTACTACTAATTCATGAAAACTTACAAGTATAGAACCGTTCCATCATTCTCAGTATGCGAAGCTGTAAACATATTGATTTATGTCGCTCCAGTGTTTTGTTTACTCTTAAGTACTCAATTGTTTTTTTTATGGCCACGACTTCTGGGGGGGGGCGTATGTTGCAGTCTACTTTACTGTAACACGTTGCAATCAATAAACATTTAGGATTAGCTTCCATGTCAGAGAGCTAAAAAATATGATTTATTAATAGTACATTTTGCCGATATAAAAGATTCCTTATGTAATTACGAAAGACGATATCGATACGATGGTTTGTCTGTTTAAATGTCCCTCCCGGGGTCGCGGTAATATTGGGCTGAATGTATCAACGCCGAGCCCGAATGCGCAGTGACGTGGGAACGAGGAAGCTGCTGGGGGCGCCAGCTGCCCGCGTTTGTTTACGCTGTTCCCGCTCGGCTGCGAGTGGCGCGCGCGGCCGCATTCGGAGGCACGCGGAAGCGGGCGGCCACCGCGGCAGCCCACGGAAGTTCTCGCGTGCGATCTCCGCACTTGGCAGAGTATTTGAGTATTCATTGTGTCTGGGCGCGACGTCTAGTAATATCGTTAATCCTATGAGCATGTTATAACCAGGTAGATGGCGGTATATCTCTCATCTTTGGAAAGTTACGTATATCAGGTGCCGATCTGTAAGTAGGCTTTCGGAGTTTTCTCCTCTGTAGTTGCCTGCTCCAGGCTGCACTGTCCCAGCGTGGATCTCTACACTCTTGATCTGGGCTGCCCGGGCTGCCCTGTCCTCAGCCGCGTCGATGGCTGAGGTGCCGACGTTTCGACCGACATATCGCGGTCCTCTTCAGGGCTGTACTGCGCATGGATGTTGGGCGCTCTGGTTAATATACAGGTGGGCCAGGTGATGGGCCGAGGTGACGACCAATCGGACGCGACTGGGTGGAGGGGTGAAAGGAGGCGGGGGAACGGACGGACGGGAGCGGTCCTCTACACTCTTGATTGCTCTCCCGACATGTGAGTTAATGTAAAGCATATGAGGGCAAGAATGAGGAAGGAAATATCGCGCGCGGGTCGTGGCCATTTTGCTATGTCCTACTCCGGCATTCACCTGGTGTTGATCGGAGAAACACGCATAAGGAGACATCGTCAGAAAATAAATTAAACCTTCTCAACGCTCTCTCAAAGTATCAATAGTTCCAAAATCTCAGTGATTTGAAAGGGAGTTTTCGAGTTACTTGTCTCCATTAATCCCGTCGGTCAGATTAGATTATCGAATTGTACTTACGGTATCCTCGTTTGTGTAATTTTTTAACAAACAGCTTTTAAAGCACCTTCCTAAAGTGCACTGAACATTCTAAGAATTTTTTTTTTGATTAAAATTAGTAAGACGTTGGGCTGTGATATCTGAAATTAACAATCTTCTTAAAATAATTATTACAAGATTGAAGATAACCACCTAACGTTGTGGCAAAATTCGTATATTAATTTACAGTGCGTGGTAAATACGAGTGTTTTGATTATTCAACTACTATGATCATTAGTCTCATTAGTGTACAACATATTTTATCATGGGATCGGGGGGGGGGTATTCCTCACCTGGATGGTGAGAACCGGCGGCGATCTATACATCGGCTTCCCTATCCATGTATCTCCCACCAGTAGGACATCGCGTCAGTTGGGTCAAACTCTAAGCTTCCGGCTGGTTTTTGCACTTGTGTGATAGTACAGTGCATAAAAGAGTGTGTGTGTGTGTGTGTGTGTGTAAGGGGTGGGGATACGTGTAGGAAGAGGGAGGAATGTTCGCCGACGGTCCGTGACCCATATGTTAAGGTTCTGCTCCCGCATGCGTCTGTTGTTGATCGGAGAAACCACGGATAACGTCCAATGAGAGCAGCCGACCGCTAGAATTCTCCTCCAGACAACGGCTGAGTCCGACCTTGTTATCTAGCTAGTCTCGCAAATTCTGCCATCGTCGCGACTTGCACCTTAGAACCACATCAAGGCCTCTGGGCGCTCCCGGTCAGAGGCAGTGCAGTGACATCAGTTGATGCCTAGAGCCACATCAGCCTGTCGGTACACAGATGCATTGCGTTTTATATCCATTTGTGATCCCGAAATGGCACTGACATATATTTGTATACCGTAATATATACAAATATTCATTTTTATTGCATTTTTATTATGTTTTTTTAAATTTTTTGGGAGGGATCAGCCGCTTCTTACCAAAGGTTGTCAGCTACGTTCAAATTTGGTTTCCATTTTATGATATTTTTCCCCCTTTAAAATAACTACAAAGTGTGGAAAATCCGCAAGGTCTAGCTAGTTATTCATTATCTACTTAATGAATGAATGAATGAATTAAGCGCGCCTTCTCGTCTGTTTGCGCCGAGTGTGCGCCGCGGGCCCGGGGGTGGGGGTGGGGGGTGGGGGGCGCTGCGCAAAAACACGGAG